>APFE031494788.1:0-176051 GCA_000404065.3 Pinus taeda
TTGCAAAGAAATCTGCCATTTAAAAAAAAATTGCAGCTAAGCAACATGGAAAACCAAAGATAAATGTAGGAAACAAATGCACATGCAAGGCTCAAGCTACAAAATTTGATAGCATAGAGCTAGAGTTTATAGCATACATGATACTAGATAGATCATAGTGATACTAGATAGAATCATAGAAGTGAGAAGTTATAAGTTATAACACATAAAAAAAAACATTCATGGACAGCAGACTCAAATGAGGAATTATCAAGTGCAAATCCTTACCTGGAAATGCAAAATAGCTCCCTTAGCCTCCTCTTGGAGATGGCAACTCCACTGACAGCTACACACTATCTCCAAAATAGCTCCAACTCCAACTCCAAGATGACTACTTCAGCAAAAACTCCACACTCTCCAAACTCACAAACAAACTCACAAACCTTCCAAATTAGTTGTGTGAGACAAATGAGAGTGAGAGGGGTCTCTTAAGTGGAAGGAGAGGGTGTTTTTGGAGGGAAAACACCTTTACCTCCCCCGCAAAACCCCTAAACCACAATCTGAAAACCGCTTTCTTTATGTTTCGGTGGGCGTGACCATAAACTGGTCGGTTTAGGACGGAACCGGCCGGTTTGCTACAAACCAGCCGGTTCCGTCCTAAACCAGCCGGTTTTGGACCGGTTAGGGCAAATTTTAGGCGAAAGAGGGGGTCTGACCGGGTTTTTAGGCCGGTTCTGACCGGCGGCCTTGCTAACCGGCCGGTCAGACCGGTAACCGGTTGTTGTGGCCGGTTTTTAAAACACTGATTGTAACACAGTTCAAAGGCATGTAGCCGCCACATCTCTTCTCAGAGATAAGCTACCATCACCCTAGCTGGTTTATTTCCATTTCTGGTTGTAAGCATATTTCAGTGTTTTCCATTAATGAAATAAAGTATTATTTCCGCTGCATTTTTGTGTGTATGGTTATCTCTGTAATTTGTTGTGTTCCTGTTTAAATTTGGATCAATCGCCATCAGAAATGGTCCACATACCTACAACAATTCCATTTGAATATCAAGTATAAGAAGGGTAGCAACAATAATGTTGTAGATTGCCTCAGTCGACCACCGATCATGGCGATAACCACTGTGATCAACTCTTGTGGGCACGAGACTTCTGATTGGCCACTTCTCTACAAAAGCGACCCAGAATTCGGCCACACATACCAAACACTCTTGGAGGGTCAGCATGTTCCAGATTTTCACCTCCAGGATGCCTGTTATGCCACCTGGGTCACCTTTGTGTTCCTCCAAGCAAGCGTGCCAAGATGATTTGGGAAGCACACTACAGTCAGGCTGTTGGACATTTCAGAGACGAGAAAATGGTGGCAGTACTACAGAAGCATTTCTATTGGCTGAATCTTCGACATGATGTCGGGAAGTACATCAAATCATGCACTGCCTGTCCCATTACCAAACCGACAATCAAGAAGCAAGGCCTTTATACCCCGCTGCCTACCCCTAGTCGACCTTGGGAATCCATCTCCATGGATTACATGTCAGTCTTCCTTCCACTAAGCATGGAAACGACTATGTTTTTGCGGTCGTCAACAGGTTCTCGAAGATGGCCATTATGGTCGCCTACAAGAAGAATATCACAGTAGAAGCCACTGCTAAACTCTTCCTTGAACGAGTGTGGGTACACTTTGGGATCCCACAGTTTATCATCTCAGATCGGGACAGCAGGTTCCTCAGTACATTTTGGTCCAGTCACTGATCAATGCTCGACACCAAACTCACTAAGTCCACAGCCTTCCATCCTCAAACTGATGGCCAGATAGAGGTTGTCAACAGGATGATCGTACACATTCTGCGCATGTACAACTCAAAGCATCCACGCACATGGGACGAGAGCCTCCCCTATGTTCACAGCTACAACCGAGCTCTCCACAGCTCCACTGGCCATAGCCCTTTTCAGGTGGGTTTGGGATTCCAGCCACTATGCCCCATTGATGTGGCCATGCCACTTGCAGCTACTCACATGAATTCAGCTCATGTCCAGTCCGAAACAGATAAGGCCACCAGCTTCATTGAGCGCATCCAACATATTCGCCAGCAGGTCCATGACATTCTTGAGAAATCAAATGCCAAGTACAAACAGCGACATGATCAACATCGGGTGCCACACAAGTTTCAGGTGGGCGACAAAGTCTGGTTGCATTTGCAAAAGGAACGCCTTACTGGAGCCTATCGGAAATTAAGACCACTCCGATATGGTCCTTACACCATTACTAAGGCTATGGGAGACAATGCATTTGAGCTCAGCATTCCCCCATTCCTTGGCCTGCCCCCAGTGTTCAATGTGGACCGCCTTCGGCCATACTTTCCACCATTACTAGACACATCCGACATTGCAGAACAGCTCCAACCCACAGAATTAAATCCAGATTGCATGGAACAAGCTGCAACTGATCGGATCATGGACACACAGATCAAGAACACTCGCCAACAGAATATCCAACTGTATCGAGTTGTCAAAGCAGGCCAACTCCTTCAGCAGGGCAAGTGGTTCACCAGGGAACAGGTTCAGCAGAAGTTTCCTCATCTCATGGAGGAGCTCAACGCAATGGGGACCATTGCTTCCTAAGGGGGGAGGAATGATCCAGGTGGATATTGGTGGCCACCTGCCAAGTCCACCTGGACCCCCACCATTGTCTTTCTCAGCATTTTCAGTTTCCTTAATTGTAGCACAACTTACTATTTTTAGCAGTTTTTCGGGTCCTGAACTTCCGGAGCCGTTTTGAGGCCCTAAACGACGTTTTTGGGGAATCCAGGGGCAACATGGGTCCATGCAATGGACCGATGTTGCCTGTTCCAACAATGATAGTGCTCGAATAGATCTTTCTAATGAGCTATTGTACGCGTCAAATGGAGATCATATGCTAAACTTACGACCTCAGGAAGTTGATGTACCAACTTACCCCCAAACGGGGCCCGCAGTTTGGCGTTTCATCTCCTATGGTTAGGTTTTGGAATGTTAAGGGTTTTTCATTTTTTCTCAACAATAAATAGGCCTTCGAGCCTCATTGTAACATAGTTGAGAGGCATGTAGCCATCACATCTCTTCTCAAAGATAAGCTACCATCGCCCTAGCTATTTTAGTTCCATTTCTGATTGTGAGCATGTTTCGGTATTTTCCATTAATGAAATGAAGTATTATTTCTACTGCATCTTTGTGTATATGGTTATCTCTGTAATTTGTTGCGTTCATGTTTAAATCCGGATCAGGTGGTGCATGCGGCACATTTGTTTCTCATTGCATAGAACCTCTATAAGTTGGGCAATGATGAGATACTGTTAAGATATGTACCTAAATTTGAACGAAGTCATATCCTCGTGGACTTGCATGGGGGTACTGCAGGAGGACAGTATGGAGGGTGAGTGACCGCACAAAATATTCTTCACACAGGGTTGTGGTGGCCAATCCTTCATCAAGATTCAAAAGAAAATTGTAAGGCCTGTGATGTATGTGAAAGAATAGGTAAACCATTGCAGAGGAATGAGATTCCTTTGAATCCACAAATGACATTGCAACCCTTTGAAAAGTGGGTGATTGAATTTGTAGGACCTATCAAACCTTAGGGAAAAATGAGTGCGAGATACATTATCACTACAACAAAGTACCTGACTCGTTGGGCAGAAGCGTAGCTAGTAAAAGATTGCATGGTCATCACGACCGCAATGTTTCTATTTGAGCATGTATTGACACGATTAGGATGTCCAAGGTCTTGACGAGTGATCATGGTACACATTTCCTGAATGAAACAATCAACGCGCTAAAATAAGAGTTTCAAGTGTATCATCAGAAGAGCACAATGTATCACCCACAAGCAAATGAGACTATAGAAGCATTTAACAAAATATTAGAGACCACGGTAACCAAAGTATGCAACGCGCAACGATGTGATTGGGACCTGCACGTACCTGCAATATTATGGGCTTATAGGACAACCTGCAAGAAACTGACGAAACGGACACCTTTCTGGCTGGTCTATCGAGCGGAAGCTGTAATGCCAATGGAGTATATTGTGTTTAGTCTATGCATAACAGTGCTCACAGGTATGACGAACCGGGGAGCCCTGGAGGAGCGGCTCACATAGTTGGAGGAACTCAAAGAGGAATGGGTTTTGGCTGGATTCCGTTAGCAGGTACAAAAATAATGCGAAAATGCCTGGCACGATCAACATATTAAGTTATGCACCTTCAAGGTAAATTATTTGGTGTTACTATATGACAGTAAGTTTGGTAAATTCCCAGGAAAGTTCAGAATGCATTGGCTAGGACCGTACGTTGTTAAGGAGATCACAGACGGAGGCGCCATGTAGTTGATAAAGCTAAATGGAGAACCTTTCCCAGGCAAAATGAATGGCAGTCAATTGAAGCCATACACGAGTGGCCTGGCTATCTGACTAGTTGACAAAAGCACAGTCTTCATGCTCCAGATAGCTGAAGAAGGTGCGGGACTATAAAATAATGCAGGGGATGTAGGAATAGATCCAGGGTAGCAGTTCTAATACCACGATCTTGGAACAACACATACAAGAGATACAATAGGTAGTCGCTCAGTGCGATGACGAGCAGAGTTGGGAGGTCTCCATGTGAAGATCTTTGCACCAACAGAGTGACTTGAGGGTGAGTCACGATCCTTTTGTTGGGGGCCTGTTGTGCATGGGATCCCCCCAAGGCAAGTTTTGGGGCTTAAAGTACAAGTTTTGACTAAGTTTGATGTAAAGGCTCCACGATTTGTGGGCGCGGAGCGTGAAGTTGTCATTGAGTCATAGGGTTGTCCACCCTTGCTTTTGTAATGTAATGTCGGTTTGAAATATCTACCGATGGTCCGTGGACCATGGGATTGTATAAATGGAGCGAGGCTATAAGTGAAAAAGGAAAAAAGAAGAAGGAAATGGAAGGAAATCAATCCATGAAGAATTGAGTCAAAATGTAGAGTCATGTCTTTGGGTCGTTGAGTAGGAGAAGGCTCTGCAGCTGAGTGCGTGGACTCCTACAGCGGAGGGCATAGTGCAGGTCGAGTCTGTAACCATTGGAAGCATTAATAAAGAGAAGTTTTATCCTATTTTTGTGTATCTTTTCCTATTTTATGCATTGAAGTATATTGGGTATGAATTGTAAGTTTACTATTTATTTACTATGCAAACTTATATGAATGTGCTGAATAACTAAATCTAATAGAAGGTATATGTTTACATGAACATAACTATTTCTTATAAGAATATAAGTAAGAACCACAGTGTGACTTAGGGAAATAGTGCAGATCGCTTCCCTAGCAGCGTGAAAGCCCCACAGCCCCTGGTTAGGGCTACGGGAAGGCAAATATAATAGGGTGTGAAGGCCTCAAAGGTCAGGGGAGTGCGCAAAGTAACATACACAAAGGTATTCACAGTTGGACTAAATCAACCCCTCAGATATCTCCAGGCTGCGGAAACCTAGTTCTAGCATCCCCCCATACTACTTCGGGTGAGTCCTCAGTCCGCGCTCCATGGACTGTTGTGAAAGGGCTAGTAGTACAGGGATTTGTTTGGCTAATTAACTTCGAACCTAGGTCAGGTCCCAACAAGTCAACTGTTCCATTCATCAGTTGTTATTGTTTTTAACTTTCATTACATGGAATTTTCATTAGGGATGTTACAATTTCACCGTTAACATGGTAGAGGATGAAATTTGTCACTTTGCATAATCATGCACATGCATTGATAGAAACCAGTGAACATAGCATAATTCACTAGTCATGTTGTAAATCTATGAGATTCATGGCACGAATAAATTAGGTCACAATTTGAAGCCCTATCCCTTATACTCTTAATACTCTTCCAAGATATATGAGAACAAGAAGAATGTTTGGAGAGGCGAGTCATGCATATTTCAATTGTGTAGTGGAATAAGTAATCATTGTTGAGCAACAACGAAGAATAAATGCTAGCAATGATATTTAATAAATGCACATTGCAAGCAATAGAAATGAATAAATGTTGATTACTTGGGAATAAATGTAACAACTATTAGATAATAAATGCTTTGTTTTTGTATTTGGCTAAATTTTCTAATAGTTTTCAGAAAACCATATATTCTTTATAGTTTTGTTATGCTTATTTTATCATTGCTAAAGTTGAATAAAACTGGAGAGTAAGCTTTAGCTTAATTTTGTCAAAAGTTTTCCACTATATTTATTTTAAAGTTGAATTTAGAGCACACATATTTTGTATTTTCAAGATGAATTAACTCACGTTTTGATGAAATAGCTCACATTTTTCCCTAGAGAGTTAAGATGCTTCCTAGTCATATTTTAAATTTTATGTTTTGTTTCCATTCTCCTGCATGCTTCTGATCGATGTACCAGTTGATTATCTTTCCATGTTCTTTCAAATGTCTTATATGCTTTCATCCATGTACCAAATCAGTAAGTGTTGATGGAATGGAAGAGGAGGAAAGGCACAAAATTTCGCACACAAACAATATGAGTTGTTGCTCTTCTATTGATCAGACAAAATTGGCTTGATTACAATGAACCCATCGTGGGGTATTTATCCTTTTTCAACTACCAACTCACTCAAAATAACTTCAATATGAAAATTCACCCTATATTTTACTTTACCAAATATAAGATTCAGATTGAACTAACTCACACTTGACTGAATTAACTCACACTCTAAATTTAGACTACTTTCCATGTGGGAGTAATTACAATTTCCAACACTCCCCCTTTATTACGATTGTATGACTGAACATAACTCAATCATGACTCAACATAACTCAGCTATGTTTTTTAGGCTTACAATAGAAATTGACTCAGTCATCAATCAAACATGCCTACTAGTATAAGTCTCAGCTAGGCTTACAATGACTCAAAACTTTTATAATTTTGCATTTTCATTTTCATTTCTTCGATATTCTATGCCCTCGAAATTTCTTCATTCTTAGTAGCACTTTCTTGTTGTAGTCTCCATATTTATTCACTTTTTGTTGTTGCAATTCTTCTTTGAATTCTCTTGTATATGGTATGCATCTTTCATATATAGCTTCCTCTTCAAATATTCTTTCATTCATGGACTGTTTCCATAACTCTTTATCTTCAAACTATCTTCTTTCCTCTGCTTCTTGCACTTCATGTTCATGACTTTTTTTTTCTCCATATTTCTTGATAGAAAAATCCGATCTCTTCTTGGCTCCATTGCTAAAAAAATGATTTTAATACATTCTTCCTCATTTTTAGAAACTTCCATGTCATTCCCTTCACTTTCATCATCAAGTATTGTTGTTTTTTTCCTGTAGTCTACACACTCAAGATCATCATTACGCTTACATGTAAAATCATAATTATGCTCCTTTTTCTAATTCACCACTTCATGTAATTCTTTTATTCCAATTGTTGCTTGAAGACTCTCATCAAATTATTCAATTGGTTTCTCAATCCATTCTTCAATGAGCTTCAAATCTACATCAAACTTATCAAGAACTCTAATTTCAACTTCATCCCCCATGCTACTTTGAACACATGCATATTAAAAATTAATGTTAAAAGCATCTTTTTTATGCTCTTCAGTGAGAGCTTCCTTCTCTACCTCTTCATTCATTGCCTTCTTTCCCACTACATGGAGGTTGTCTTCCACATTTATGTTGTAAGTGGATATTCTCATCGAAAACTCCTCAATCACTTTATCCTCTTCTTGATCATTAGCTACTGCTAGATCACATAGTGCTTCATGAACAGTTCCAACTACTTCATATCTTGCTCCTACAATGGTAGCTTCAACCTTCAATTATTCATCAAACATGGAACTTACCATATTGCCACAATCAATGCCTGTTTAAAAAAAAAAAAACAGATGCATCACCTACATAATGCTCATCCATCGTATGGTGAGATATCTAAGCATGCATGTGCTAATTGACAATTTCAACTTCAGCAAGTCCATCAACTATGGATAGATTTACCAATTCACATCTCACTTTGTAGCCATTATCCAAATGTTTTTTGTTACAGTGGGATTAACCATCATTTACACAATGATCCATGTTATAATGAAGTCATTGAGCATTTATATGATCTTGCTCTGCTTCACACACAGAGGCTTCAACTTCTCTCTCTGCAATCTTTGTTGCATCTTCTTCATCCATATTCATGTCTGCATAATGGGTTTCACTTTTATAGTCTTCACAACCATCATCGAATTTTGAGTGGTATTTTACAAGCTTTGTTGTCTTCCGAGAGTCTTGCTTATCTACTCTCATATCTCCGGTTGACTCTACAGACTGACACATCTTGTTGTTGCATGTCACTTTCCTTTGTGCCAAACTCTTCTTCCATGATCTTCCATGCTTCCTTGGAAGTTGTAGCTTTTGCTAACTCGCACAAAATATTCTCATCAAATGCCTATTTTATAAATTCTAATGCTAAAGCATTGCATACTTCATCATATGGGTTATTAGACCAATACTTAGTTAACTCTTTACATTCAAGAAAGATTAGCATTTTGATAACCCAAGAATCAAAATATTTACCAATAAGCATATGAGGTGGTAGCACATCCTCACTACACCAATCACCCTCAATCCCTAACTTCTCTAAATATGGCAACATCTCTGCTTTTTTAGCTCATTTTTTTAATCTGCTTTCACACTTCTTTCTAGTCCATAACTCTTGTCTTGCTTCTATCTTATGATTTCTTTCCCTGTTGCGTAAGGTTTTCTTCCATATCACCATAAAAGAAAATATGAATTTTAATAAATACCCGTCTAAAGTACAATTTTCATAAAAAAAACACTCATACCTAACGAAAACATAAAACTTTATGGATAAACAAACTTTTTGCAAAACCATAAACTCACTTTCCAGTATCAACAAAAATAAAATCATTTTATTAAAAAACTTTTTAAAAACTCTTTTTATAATTTTTTTTAAACCAAGGTGTTTTTATTTTATTTAATAGTAAAAAAAATTATTTCGAAACTCTTTATAAATCTTTCCTATAAAAAATAATTTTGAAAAATATCTTGTCACGAATTAGCCACAAACCTTTCGTATAAAGTATTTGCACCAAACCTTTTAAAGATGAGTTTTTAATAAACTCAAGCCCTTATAAAAAACCTTTTGCTCAAACCACCTTCCCTTTTATGGCTTCATGGATAATTGTATCTCTTTCAAATACATAAACCTAAAAAATTCTTGCCCACATGATTTCAGCTTTTGCTAATACGCACCGAGGAATATATTAGGGCGCGTGCTAGTGACAGTTCCCCCATAAAAAAATCTATCTCAAACGATTTCAGCTTTGCTAAAGCACCGTGGAATATACTAGACGTCTTCGTTCTCCAACGCACCGAACAGTGGAAGAAAATTAATTCCTCCTCTCAGACACACAGCTGCTGTGGATTCTGGCTTTCACTTGGATCTTTCATCTCAGCCTGACACCAGATTTTTCAACTCAACCTGATACCAATTTGGGAAAGGCATAAAATTTCACACATGGCTGGCTACTCTTTTATTGTGACATAAATTTGATTCGATTACAATGAACCCATTATGTAAATAACATCAATTTGTAATATATATTTGTTGCTCTTTTATGATTGCATAAAACATAGTTATCAAGTTCTAATTCGAATTTGATTAGATAGGATAAAAATTCGAATGAAAAAAATTCAATTCTCAAAAAATTCCATAATAGAGATGATAATTTTTTTTTATTAGTTTTTTTTTCCGTTTATTTTGAATTATGAATTTTTTATTAATTTTAAATAATATATAAATTTTAGAAATAAAATTATCTAAAAAAATTTACTATTCATCTTTTCTCTCCAAAATATCAATTCTTCCATAAATAAAAACTAATTAATTAAGTTACTTCACACATTTATGTTTGGAAGATTGAAAAAACAGAAATTTTCTAATATTAATTTTACCTTCTATTTTGTTCTGTCTTTTTAACGTTTTATTTCCCTTCTTTATATATGCTATCCAAACTATATTTATTTCTATTCATAGAATCTTATAACAAAGAAAAAATAAACTACTTCACTTATTTTTTGTTTTCTTTTCTAAATTAAAAATTGAAAAAACATATTTTTTCTAATTTCACTAATATTTTCAATTTTTATTTTTTATTTTTAGCTCATCATTTTTCTTCTTCCTCTATATATCCCATCCCACTTCTATCTCTCTTTTCAGAGTATAACGAATGAATAATCTTTCTCTATGTCCTTTTACTTACCCACAAACATTATTTTTATTTAATGAAACTTGGTTGGAAATTTCCACTTTGCTAAACATCGATGATGAACCTAGATTGAATTACAAAATAATGGCCTCCCCTTGTCTTACTCTACTTCCCTCATTTGGTCCTTTATGTGTTGGGAGGAAAACCTTGCCACTGAAACCCCCCTCTCAATTGGTAATGCTTTGGGATTTGAATTTGTATTATTTACATCGATTTATTTAGTTATTGTTACACTCTTAGTAGAGAATTACAGAGATTATTTACATCGATTTATTTATTTACTGTTACACTCTTAATAGAGAATTACAAAGATTATTTACATCGATTTATTTATTTATTGTTACACTCTTAATAGAGAATTACAGAGATTATTTACATCGATTTATTTATTTATTGTTACACTCATAGTAGATAATTACAAAGATTACGACCATCTTCTATCCAAATATACAGGTAAGTTCGACTGACTTTGAAATGGATCACTCTTTACTAACCCTAACTCCTTGTCATTTCCAGATTTTCCATCAGAAGGCATCCTGCACCACAGAATTAACAACTTGCATTAACCCCATGATTCACCTTTAATGCGCCATAGAATTAACAACCTTTATTAACCCAGGATTCACCTTTAATGCAATGAATCAGATTGAATTTCTGTGAACTATTCAGGGGATGAACCGAATTGTGGTTCCGTACTGTTTGCCCAAATTCTAGTGAACTTGGCAACTATAACATAAACTTGATTTGATTACAATTAAACTATTACATAAATAACATCAAATAACATTAATTTATAATATATATTATTTTACATTACAAAATATAAGATTAAACTCAAACTAACTCCACTTCAATTCAATCTGATACCAATTTGGGAAAAGCACAAAATTTCACACATAACTTACTCTTTATTGATCACATAAATTTAATTTAATTACAATAAACCCATGAGATAAATAGCATCAACATGTAATACACACTATTTGAGGTTACAAAATATAAGATTGAACTCAAACTAATTCACACTTTCACTCAGTTAATTCTTCCTCTATATTTAACTTACTTCTATCATAAGCACTTTGACTCAGTTAATTCTTCCTCTATATTTAAATTACTTCTATGATAAGCTAAGGATTACACTTTCCAACCTGTACGCAGGGATGTGTACATTGTTTTTATAATCAAAAGCATCAATTTTGAAAGAGACTATATATTTTCGTAGACTTAGTTAAATGACTGAGCAAAGAGTCTTTGTTTAATAAACAAAAATTCGATCATCATGAGACAGATGCATTACGATGCCATGCACAAAGTCAGCCTGTTCAGGGGTCTAGTGCGCTGCCAATGTGCACTACCAATTTATAAAAGTGGTATATTTTTTAGGTGAGAAGAAGATGAGTGAACTTTTTCAATATTGATAGATATGTTTATTTTCAATCTTAAAATGGGTTCAAATACAAGTTCATATCTTTTTAATTTCGTTGCAGTAGAGGCTATATACATTTTGGTAGACTTAGTTAAATGGCTGAGCAAAGGGTCTTTGTTTAGCAAAGAAAAATTTGATCATCCATCAATATATATAAATAAAAAGACAGAAACATTACCAGCGCATGCGCAGAATCAGCTGGTTCAGGGGTCTAGTACGCTGCCAGTGTAGCACTACCAATGTATAAATATTGTATATATTTTTAGGTGAGAAGAAGAGGAATGCACTATTTGATTCACTGATAGATAAGTTTACTTTCAATCTTAACAATGGCTTCAAATAGGAGTTCATATCTTTTTAATTTCGTGGCAGTATCAGATATCAAAATGTTAAAAGCTGAGAAATGAGAACATTAATCATCCTTCTACATTTGCTTGATATATAGACCTAGCTACGATTCTGAAACATGAGCATCTCAGAAATATGACTTAGAAATGCAGTCGATATTTTATAACAATTAAAGCAACAAAGAGCTTTGCAGGCCGGCCATTCTGCTGAGGGTTTTCGTCCCCTCCGTCATTTGGGTATTATATCATACACTACTTACACTACAATGGTAATAAAATTGTATGTACTAAACATTGTACAGATATACCATCGTTTAAATATACCATTGGCTTATATATTCAACGGGCATTAACCGGTCTGGAGTCCACAGCAGAGGAGGAGCGCTTGATAAATTCCAGGCATTCAGCAACGGCTTCGGCGTAGAAAGAATTCGACCTCGCAAAAGAAGGGCGCGCAGCAGCAGTCGTGCAGGCACATGCTGCGGGTTTCTTGGCAGTACTGGGCAACGCTTTTAACGAATCTCTCCCAACGGAAGCAACTGAAATCAGTAACTGTTTGTAGGCACTCTTCAGTTTGCCCAGCACACGAGCAAAGCACACTACTGGAACCCTGAGACGGGGATAAACGTGCGACCTGCATCTGAATCCCACCCTCAGTGTCCGAACCCTAATCTTCCTAGTGCTCCTCGAAACCCTACCACTTCCTACACGATCCATAACGCCTCGTGCCAATACCGGGAAGGCCCTCTACTAATATTCCTCACCTCCACAATCGTTTAATGACTCAGATTTCATATAGTCCAGAGTTGGGAAGGTGTGGTGAAAGCGGCAGGCAGGCAGCGGCTGGCAGCTTTTAGAAAAAGTCTGCGACACTACAGTTAAATTCTCCCCAACATGGATGATTCCCGCAACAAGACAACACATGCAAGGCACAGGCTGGTCATCATTTCCAAGGGAATGAGCCAGAAAACAACCATACTTATATTCTTAAATGATAATTAACTGTGTTCCACCATTGATCAAAACAAAGCAATTTTTTTTATGATTATTCCATATTCCTAGCATGTAGACATAGGATCGAATGGTTTACAACTTATACAAATGTTCCTCACAATAAAAAATTAAGCACTATGTTTTCTGTATATTATAATTGTTGGGATCCACATCTAGTGTATATATCTATGTTAAGCATGATGCTTGGTAGTAAATTGTAATCCATGAGTGTCAGTTTTGTTGGTTCTATAAAATCTTACCAAATATAAATGGGATACATATATACATCTATATTGAGCATCTGGTACTTGGTAGTAAATTGTTAACCATTCATAACTTATACATAGCAGCTTTGATAGATTCACAAAATCTTACCAAAATATATATATGTACATGAAGTATGAGTCACCATTTATTGAGGAGGTTTAATGATAGACCTGCGAGTGCTCTGCATATGCTACAATAACATGCATTCAATCTCATTTGTGATGTTTTGATCACAAGTCATGGTATAATACTTCAGCGTAATACTCATTTTCTTATAACCAATATCATTATATATTTCCAATGAGCTATTTCATGTCCTTTGTTGAAAAATAAGTGGCAGAACATTGCTTTTATTTTCGAGAAAAACAAAAGGTTTTACGACAATTTATACATGGATTTTGAAAATAATGTGGAGTTTAATTAAGCTTATTTAATTGAAGATACGAGAAAACATTAAAAAATAAAAGAAATCTATATATAACCATTATTTATTTATTTATTTAATAATATATTAAAGTATAAATTAATTAATTATTTATAAATTAATTTAATAATATATTAAAAGTATGAATTAATGTAAAGAGAAGAGAAAATTGATTTTTAAATAAGGTTAACTAAATTTAAATGAGAATTTTTTTAATTTTTTTTTAATATTTTAAATTAAAATTTTAAATTAATTTGTTCATTATGTTTTGGATAGAGTGAGTTGTTAAGGTATTCTTAGATGTTAAGTCACTGTTTTTTAAGGTATTTATAGATGTTAAGTCATTGGTTCAGTTCCTTGTCTTATTCACATGTATTATTTTTGGATATGACCATGATGTAGTCGGTTATCAAACTTACAAAAAAAATTAATCAATTTTAATTTAATAAATGGTTGGTTTTCATTTCCATATTTTTTCAATTTAAAATCAACATCAATTGAAATCACTAATTTTAATTTAACACCAAAATAATTCTAGGGCATACCCACTTACCCTCCTCTCCATAAAGTGGGTTACATTAGGAGGTTTTGAAACTTAGATCTCTTAGTACTACATATGAGTACAATGGCCAAATGAGCTACACCCATGAAACAACAAATAATTTATATAATCAAATGAAATCATTGGTTTAATTAACCATACAAGTTTAAGGTTATCCAAAAACTTCATATAATAGTAATATTAAATACCATAAGTTAAAATATATGTTAAAATGGGCAAAAATAAGAAAATAAGTTAGTATAGATTAGTTTAGAGAAAATTGTCTAGTCTAACCTCAAAGTATATATATATATATATATCTATATATATGTAATTTACTATTTTGTGTAATAATATTAAAAGAAATAATCAATAAAATAATAAATAGGACAAGTAAGAATTTGTTGAAAGGAAAGAAAAAATTATCTTGAGTTATTTATCCTTTTTGGTATATACCTATATATGTTGATAATTTGTAGGGTTGTTTTGGAAAAAAATGTATTAAGCTTATTTTAATTGATATAGTCATCATCTTTATATTTATGTTGAAAATATTTCCTACTATCTTAACAAGTGATGAATCTTTTTCTATGATTTTTATGTTAGTATATTAAGTAGAATTATTAAAGACAATAAAATTAAGGTTATGTTAATTAGATCCAAAAAAATCTCTTGTTTTAATTCCTTATGATCTCCCAAAGCAATGAATTGTTTTCTAAGATTTTTAGTTTAGTACAAGCAAGATTGTGAGCAATAGATGTGTTGCATTAATTTCATGTATGATAACAACAATTTGGAGAAAGGGAGCTTTTACTAATATATCATATACAATATTCATCACAAACTTAGTTGGAACTATAGCATTGAGAATATATTAGAAATAATATTCATCACAAACATACTTGGAATTAGAACATTCAAAAAAGGAGAAATGGAGGGTGAAGAGCTTATTATTGTTTGGAAAACAATTATATAATAATGGACCTTTGGTTGTATAATAAAACAAATACCCTTGTCACTCCTTTTTATTTATATGGCTATAAGTTTTTATAGGATGTAGCATATCTATTAAATCATGGACAAGAGTAGAGGAGATCCAAAAATAAATTATAACATATAATCTCAAAATCAAAGGAAATATACTTTATCATATCCTCCTCATAGTTTTGGGTCTTTCCCGCATCAAATACATGGCTATGACTATGTACCTAAATTAGGTATAAGAACAATATAAACAACATGGAAGAGGAGAAGCTTCCCAAAATTATGTAAGCTCAACTCAAAACCACCTACAACACAAATAAGGTTGAGATTAAGATAACATTATCTAAGTCATTGTGGTATAATACAAGAGGTTACATAATAATATTAATAATAAAGATGTTGTTATATTTAAATTTAAGGAGAAATTGTAGTGACATAAAGAATTAGAGGATGAAGAAAATAGGATATATAAGCAGATCAATTGGAATATATAGAATATCTCTCTATTTTGACAAATGTAAAGAAAAAATTCAACATTATTAAAATAATAGCAAACTATCATAAGCTTTAGAGGGAAAAATGCATCATATTTGTGATTTAAAAGGGCTAAATATGAAAATATTTCCCCTCCTTTAAACCAACCTAAATCCAAATTTCCAAAAATTTGTTATAATGCAAACCTAATTCAAAACCTTTTTTTGCATAAAAATTAAGATGATTTAAAAAAAATTCTCTTAAATCTTTTCAAACATAAAAATAGGACTTTAAATGAATTCAAGTAATTTTGGCAAGGATTTATACAAAAACCTTAGATTTCATGTGCATGTCCCACTACCATTATCATTGCTATATATAATATAGAAAAATTATAGATAAGACACCTAGTCATAACCATGCTTTCAACAAGGCAACGATTTGCTTCAATGAGGAGGATAGCATAGAGTGTATTTCTTTTAATGTTGAGATTATAGGGTACAAAATGGTTTTGGATTTGTACTATCTTCCTCCACATATCTCTATTGATATTTCATCCCTAAACCTCAAAGGCATGAAGAATAATAGGAGTTACAAGAGTCTCAAAGAGTATTTTTGCAATCCTATATCAAAATATTTATCTTCCAATTGTTTTCAATTACATAATAAATTTTCCATCCTAAACCTGTCATTTTCTCAATGTTATCGCTCTAGTTGAGCCTATGATAGATATCGATCTCAAGATCTTTGTATGGTGAAACTTCCTCTAACTTGTTGTTTTCATGTATGAAATTATCATATGGAATGATTCTAGGTTTAATTATCATGACTTTCATTTTCTTAATGTTAATAGTCATATCCATATGGGAACATAAATCTTGGTGGATTCTTAATTTCTTTCAAAGATCATAAAAGCACCTCACTAAAAAAACAATATCCTCATCAAAAGGCAATATCCTTGTCATAAAGAAGAATAATAATGACTATAACATTTATATTGGCCCAATAAAATGTACTTCCAAACAATCTTCCAACTTATCAATGTATATGCCAAAAGAGGTAAGCGACAAAGGAAATCCTTGCTTGACACCAATATCATAGTTATTTTCTTCACACCAACCATTGGTGCTCATAAACATTGAAATGATGTGCTCATACAACCTTGTCAGAACAACCCTCAAATCAAGAGGAACATTTATCTCTTCTAACTTTTTCCAAAGGCTTGTCCTCCAAATGATGTCAAAAAAGCTCTTATAAAACAACAAAACAACAAAGGATATCACTTTTATTATTGCAAGGCTCTTTAGCGATGATCATGATGGTAACAAGGTGGTTCATAGTTGAATGAGATCTTGTAAATTGAACTTCACCTTTAGCTCTTTTATCATGACTTTCTAGTAATAGGGTAATATTTTTCTAAAAATGATTTTTTACAATTTGGTTAAAATAAGTCCAATCATAATGATCCTTTAATTAAAAGAAATATTTTTGTACCACTTTTAAAAATTCATACATTAAAAATTTATACCTAAAATTTAGAAAAGCCTTACTACAAAATTATAGACCCTCTATAATAAAATATTTGAATATATCATTTTATTTTAAAATTTTTAACTTTTATAATCTCTAACATCTTAAATTATATTTTATCTTTACTTTAGAAAATATAATATATTCAAATTGTAACATGCTCTCTAACCTCTTAAATCATATTTTATTTTTACTTTAAAAAAATATAATATATACAAATTGTAATATATATTATGACATTTTTTAATTAATAAATATTATTAAATAGTAATATTAAAATATTAAAAATTTATCTCACACATTTTATATATGAAATGAAATGATATATAAGGTTCATCAAACTAAAAATAGTCTATGACATCATTAGTTCCGTGTTTTTTGGTTTTTGTTAGACATGTGTAAAATGTATACACCGGTTATTTCCAAAATTCTTTAACCATTTTCCACCATCAAAATTCACACCAAAATTGATGTAAATTAATGCTTATCTAAAATAATAATATTTATAAAAAAATTCAGTCTTTATTTATACCTACCAGGTATATAGTGCCAGATGTATTAATAGACAACACAATGCAACATGGTAAAGAACAGTTTATTGTCATTGTCGTGAGAGACGACAATATCGAGAACCCGCTTGTACCTTTGGGCATCCTCGCCATTAACGCCCGGCTCTGGCACCTTTCACGAGTCGACAAGGCAGCCAACTATAGGATTTTTCTTCCCAACCGATCTCTCGCCCTCTGTGCTATTTGGCTCCTCGTTCTTTTTTTCATAATGAGATAATATTTTAATTTGTAATTTCTTTTAATTCAGTTGTCAAATGAATATCGGGAAAGTTATCACTCATTGCTATTCTTAAATGCTTAAATAAAATATTATATTATTGGAAAAAAAAAATTAGGTTATTTTGAAATAATTATTATTTTATTGGAAAAAAAATTAGGTTATTTTGAAATAATTAGTTGATTGTGTGTAGAAAAATTAACTTTCACTCTCATCAAATATTTTTGGACAACTTTTATTATTATTAATAAAACAATATTTATATATAGATTTTATTGATTATTTAACATTTTATTTTCATACATTTTTATTATAATTTTAATTTATTTATTAAGAAAAAAACAATTATAAAAATATTTTCAAATCTAATTTAAAATCAATAGAATTTTTTATTTTTTATTTTTTTTATTTATCAAAATTCCCATAAAAACCAAGTCTCTCATGATGCATACTTTTTTTTTAAATCCTAATTCTTCTTTCTAAAATGAACCTATGTCAATTTTTAATAATATTATTTATTAAAATAATGATATTACATATATACAATTACCATTTTTCTTTTTTAAATGTTCTATAATTTTTTTATTAATTATTTAATATAACCACCTTAAGAAGTTCTTATAGTGTGCTTACTGAAGGAGCTGCACAACCCTAGCCAACGAATGCAGCAAGAAGCACATAGCAGCACGCAGCTGCCCCTAGCGGTTGCTGGGGCTTGAGCTCAATGCATGCATTAGAGGACAGAGAGCTTCCTTCAGATTAATAGCAAGAAAATGAAGGAACAACAAAAGCTTTTGCCTCTCCCATTTCTGTAATGGGCCCAACAAAGAACAGACCATCAATCACCAAGTTTGTTAAAAGACTAGAAGATATTCATGAAATCTCACTCCCTCTTGCCCTTCCCCACACAGCAGCACTTTCTCTTGCGGAGCATGGATTAGTGGGGCAGTTCACTGGGTTATGGCCATCACCCAAAACTGTGCAAAAATGGGTAGAAAGGAACCAGATTGCATCAATAGATGGGAAAATCTCAATCACGTTTTGTGGAAGAGGTTACTTCACTTTCCACTTTGGAACCAAGGAGGATCAAGCCCTGATATTTATGAATGGACCTTATTTTATGGATACTAGGGGTTTGTATCTAAACAGATGGATGCCAGATTTCGATCTAGAAATGGATGTTCCCAATGTCATCCACGTTTGGGTCAGACTGCCACACCTTCCCCTTCACTGTTGGGGGGATGATTCAGTGAAAGCAATAGGAATAAAACTTGGGAAATACATAGACAGGTGCGAGCCAAAGGAAAATACGCATGCATGTGCCACAATATGTGTAGAAGTGGATCTTGGGAAAGGGCTACCAGAAGCAATCAAAATCAAAGTGGACTAGTGGGCGCACATACAACAGCTGGATTATGAAAAAATACCCTTGAAATGCAAGGTATGTCACAAATATGGTCATTTTGCAAATAGATGTACAAAAAAAAAAGAAAATGAAAATGAAAAGAGTGAAGATCTAGAAAACAAATGGGAACAGGTAAAAAGAAAGAAAACAATCCACAAACAACCAAATCTATCTTCCTCGCAGTGCGCCACATCCTCTGACCCCCGTCCCCCATCACCAAAAGTTAATTACCTTCTTGCTAGCTCTAACCCTTTTGAACCTCTGGATCCTTGAGCCCCCTCATCCTCTAGACTAAGATCAAGATCTAGATCTAAATCTCCACAACATACCCGCAATCCCTCCTCATCCCCTCTGGTTTCAAACAATCATACCCCCCCTGCCCAGTAGACAAAATCCTAACCAGAAAGTAGTCAAAAGAAGTACCCCCAAATGTTGAATACCAAAAAAAAATAGGAAGAAAGACAAACAAAGAAATCAGCGATAAAGCAGCAGCAATGGAAATGGCATTAGGAACACAACACACTATGGAAACCTTCTTAGGAAGGAGTTCAGGAAACAATGAACAAAGTGAGCCAAGAGCGAAAGGAGCCATGCACCACCCAACATGCAAATAATGATAGTGGTCTCTTGGAATTATAGAGGAATGGGATCACCCATCAAGGAAAATGCCACAAAAGACATTTTGGCAAAAGAAAACCCAAACATCCTTATGATTCAAGAGACAAAAACAAACAACCAAGAAACTGAAAATATAAAAGAAACAAAAGAAAAAAAAGAAAAAAAGAAAAAAAGAAAAAAAAACAGAAATTATGAAGAGGAACCAATACATGCAACAGGAGTGTGAGGAGGCATATTCACAATATGGAAAAAATGAACTGTGGAATTAATAAAATACAAAAAAGATTAACATTGGATCCAAACGGATCTAATGCAAATCAATACAAAAGAGAAGTACAGTGTCATAAATATATATGCCCCAAACCATTACAAGGAAAAAGAGCAATGTTGTGACACCTTAAAAGAAGCACTAAAAGAAGTGCAAGATGGCAAAATAATACTAGGACGAGATACTCTAGAAGAATTAATGGAACAAGACAACTTGATAGATATCCCACCAAACAATGGGAAATACACTTGGAGCAATAAAAGAGTGAGAAAAAGAAACATAAAAAAAAGGTTGGATAGAATTATGATACAAGAAAATATAGCAACAATGCACAGCTCCATAAAATAAAAAAATTTACAGACCACAGCATGTGATCATAAACCGATGATAATAATCATGGGAAAAATGGAAATCAGGGTTTGCTCCCATTTAGATACAACTCAATTTGGGACAACAATAGAGAAATTAGTGACTTAGTCAAAGGAGTATGAAAGACAAGAGTAATAGGATCACCACAATATATTTGGGGAACAAAAATAAAAACTACAAGAAACAAATTAAAAGAATGGGTAAGAGAAAATGAATTAAAAAAAAAAGGAACAGAGAAAAGAGTTACAGCATAAAATGGATAGCATGCAAACTGAAAAAGAAAACAAAGAAGAAAGCAAGCAAGACTATCTAAGAGAGAATGAAATCTTTTGGGAAATATATAGGGAAAACAGGAGAGAAGAAGAAGAGGCAAGATTGAAATGAAGAAGTTTATGGCTCAAGGAAGGGGACAAAAACACATCCTTTTTTCATAACACAATGAAGATAACAAGAGCAAGAAACCAAATAGAAAAAATTCAAGCTGAAATCCAAGAGGTCAAATGAGTGGAGGAACTAAAAAAGGTAGCCTATCAGCAATTTAAGAAACTACTTTCAGCCAACAAAGAAATGGTTTCAAGTGAAGACTTCTTAAAGCACACAAAAAGAAAAATAAAAAAAGAACAAAATGTAGCAATGTGCAAGGGTCCCACAGAAGAAGAGGTAGTGACGGCCATATGGAGCCTACATCTAGACAAAGCCCAAGGGCCAGATGGCTTCACAATAGCATTCTACAGATTTCATTGGTATACTATCAAAAAGGATTTCTTAAGAATGGTGAAGAATGTTTTCAAAAAAAAAATAGGAGGCAACACCAAATCCTCCTATCTTGCTCTTATCCCAAAAGAAGCAAATCCCTCAACTTTCAACATCTTTTGCCCTATCACTCTCTAATTCATCGTATAAGATAATAACAAAAATAATTGCAAATAGAATCAAGGAAGTACTTCCAATAATCATATCTGAAAATCAAGGGGGATTCGTGCCCAACAGGCAAATCATAGATAACGTAATTATTTTACAGGAAGCGGTTCACTCCAGTATGCTAAAGCAAGAAAAAGGCCTCATAATCAAACTAAATATGGCAAATGCATTTGACAGGGTCAGTCATCCATATCTAATGGTTGTCCTCCAGAAACTTGGATTCTCAAGAGAAATAGTGGAAGTCATATAGGCATGCATCTCTACTCCATGGATTGACACTCTCATAAATGGAAGGCCTAGTGATTTCTTTCAAAGCACAAGTGGCCTTAGGCAAGGTTGTCCTATCTCCCCCTTCCTATACATTATAATGGCAGAAACATTAAGCAGGGCTTTAGAAAATACAAGAAAGGAAAGAAATATCACAGGGATCAGAATAGCAAAAGGAGTAAATACAATAAACCACACACTCTTTGTTGTTGACACACTGTTGCTGGGAGGGGCATCAACAATAAAAGCAAGGAGGTTCAAAAAAGTTCTGGATGAATTTTTATAGGTTTCAGTTGGGCTATTAAACAGTACAAAATTCAGGATATATGGATGGAACACCCCTCCCAAAACAATGCAAAGGATCTCATAAATTTTAGACATCCCTGTATAGGAAAAATGGACACACTTCTTTTACCTGGGACTTCCAATCTCAAAAGAGAACATGAAGACAAAAATATGGACTAAACAAATTGAAAAAAAGAAAAGAAAAATACAAAGTTGGGGTATGATGTGGCTGAATATGTTGGGAAGGGTAATTCTAATCAAAGCTCTCCTTGCAGCACTACCTATCTATCAATATGCCATAATCATGGCCCCAACAAGTGCCCACAAACAAATGGAGCTTACTTTAAGAAGCTTTATGTGGCAAGGGGGGAAGCAAGAAAACAAAAAATTTAGCCTGGTCAAGTGGGAGTAGGTAGTACTACCTTATGAACAAGGAGACTTTTCAATACAAAAACCTGGGCTCATGAATGCAGCACTTGGAATGAAAATAGTATGGAGACTAATTACAGGAAAAGGGAGATGGTGGAAAAAGACTCTCATAACAAAATATATTGATGGCACTAGGAAAAGACTGCTGAATGGAAATATCCTAATAAGACCATGTACCCAAGTATGGAAGCTGGTTAAAAAACAATTCCATTAATGAGTAGATAATTTCTAAAATCCTAGGAAATGGAAAAACAATTTCAATTTGGGAGGACAGAATCATGGGAAAAGAACCATTATATACTCATCTAGAAACTAAAGACATACAAGAGTGGATGAAAGATAAAGGTTTCAACACCTTACACTCTATATCTCTTTTGAATCAAAAGGAGTGGCAAGATTGGAAAAGCATAACAATCCCGACAGATTTGGAAGGGCAATGAAGCAAAATCAAGCAGATCTTAAAAGAGGCAGTGCCAATCCACTTTGATGAGGAAGATGCTTATCTTTGGGACCCAAGAGGTGGGCACTACATAGTTAGGACTAGATATAAAATCCTTTAGGAACAACCAAATCAACAAGAATGGGATTCTTGGAAAATAGCTTGGAAATCAAAAAGTCTGCCTAAGCTCAAAATGTTCATCTGGATTCTACTAAAAGGGAGAATATTGACTAGTAACAACCTAAAAAAAAAGGCTTTCAAGGCCCAACATGATGCCCATTGTGCATGCAGGCTGAAGAAATTATTCATCACTTATTCCAAGAATGCACCTTTGCCAAAGAATGTTGGCAACAACTAATAAGTCCTTTCGAAATAAGAATAAATTTTGAACAACCCTTGTCTTACTTTCTTCAGACCTTGAGAAGGCCTATCCATACACAACAAAGAAGAAAGTCACAATTCAGAGGATATGGAAGTGCAACCCAGTAGTTCTATTTTGGAAAATTTGTTTGACACGAAATAAGTGCATATTCAAAAATCAAATTCCAAGGATAGGGAAGACCCTCTTAAAAATGTGGGGTTTAACTTTTGAAATCCTCAATGTCAAAGGAACATCACCAATAGATTATAGCACTCTTCAACAGGAAGAGCAATATTGGCTCAGTGAATCCATAATAAACAATGAGGGACAAAAAGGAAACAGGAAGATAAACTCCGGAAATATTTGGAAAATAAGAATGAGTGAACAGGAACTGAAAAACTGGAGGAAAAATTAGAACAGATACTATCTATACTTTGATGGGGCCTCAAAGCACAACCCGGGAAAGGTAGGGGGAGGGGGAATAATCCTAGATACTGATGGGAAAGAAAATGTCACATATGAATGGGGATTGGTACAAATCTCAAATAATACGGCAGAAGCATACAACTTGCTGATGGGAAAAAGAATAAGAAAAAAAAAAAAAAAAATCCTATCATAATAGGTGCCTCAGCCATAATAATAGAGGCAATTGGAATAAACAAAAACCCAAGCAATGAGTTCATGAAATTTTTTTTTAGAAGAATAAGGAAGAACTTGGAAGGCTCTGGCAATGTAATCTTCAGACATGTCTTGAAAATCCACAATCAACAGGCAGATTATTTTCCAAACCAAGCAGTGGAAATAAATGAAGGGAATGTTCGTGAAAACCAGGAAGAATATCATAACTCTGTTCCTTAATGAGCAACGAAAAGCACAAGTATGAAGATCACCAAAATCAAGGAAAAACCACAAGGATAAAAGCAATAAGTCAAAAAAAATAGTAGAAAAGCAACAAAGGACTCATCATCACAGTAACAGCCAGGAAGTCAGGGAAATGCATAAGAAAATCCATGAAACTTTAGACTCTAGCATGAGAAACAGCAAGAAGGAAGATTGCAACCATGGCCACAAGAACCATGTTGCAAACTATTTCATCAAAGGCAGGGATCGGGCAATGTTAAAGCACTATAAGAACAGAGGATGAAATCATCGCAGAAGCAATCTCAGTGAAGAAATCTTCACCTTCAAGGTCAGTATAGTGCTTCTTTGGCCTCAAAGCCCCTTCTTGCCTAATATAATAGCCCTCAACATTACCTCTACTACGCGATCATATTTCATATTAAGTCCTCTCGTCTCTACATAACCAGCTCGTTCACCCCATATTCCCCCATCCCCTCCACTCCCTCTACCCAACGCCCCATTGTAGCGTAAAGCCTCTACTATGTCCAGATTTTGGTCCTCTCT
This sequence comes from Pinus taeda, assembly GCA_000404065.3. Lineage (NCBI taxonomy): Eukaryota > Viridiplantae > Streptophyta > Pinopsida > Pinales > Pinaceae > Pinus > Pinus taeda. The sequence goes on from APFE031494788.1 coordinate 24,790, forward strand.
CTAGGACCTCATTATTACCAAAATACAATGGAAAATCATGACTAAGTTCTTAATTTGGACTTCAAATAAGATTTCATTCGCACCTATATATATTGTCAGGTCTGCCCCCCAAGCCTTCACTGCATCACTTCCCCTCCTCTCTCTGATCTTCAATCAAAGTTGGATTGTTGATCTGGCATCTGATCTGACGGTTGGCCATTAGCCTGCCCATCGAAATTTGTGTGACTTTCTCCCACCGTCGATCTATCCCCATCAGATATGACGGTTCTTATCGATATCAGGTTAACAACATGCTCAGAGACTACCTACCCGAAAAGTGGTTTTCTCTCTCTCTTCCGCTGCTACATGTTTCTTGGTCAATTGAATTTGGCGTCCTCCCCTTTTTACCACTCACGGTTTCTTATCCACCTGAAATACCACCTTTGCCTTTAATCCTACATTTCTCATTGATTATCGTTCCAATCTTTTCGCGGTCGATGACCGCTGATTTGATTCATCGATGGAAGCAATAGTTCCTCCTTACTGTAGCACCTCTAGATAATGTCTACCATCCATCCCATGATTTTGAACTTTGCGACTTAATATAGGCAGTTATTAAACTGAAAACCCCATTCGTCAATTCCAATGGCCCCAGTGCCTGACAAAAGGAAAGCGGTCAACACCAGAAGAAGAAAAAGCACCTCAGGCATTACAAATCCAAGGAAGAACAACAAACAAGGAGCAGAATGCAAAGCCAAAGGAAGAACAGGAAATCAACTGAAATGGAACCACAGTGGCACATTGCAAAATAAGCAGCACAAGTAATGAAGGAGAGAACTCGGTCAAATATGAAAAGAAGAAACAATCAACTTAGGAGAAAATAGTCTATAAGCCTTGAAAAACTATTAGAGAACCCATGGCATGTAAATTTCTCTTTCTAATAGGTCAGTTTGTTAGGTAGTACACTAGAATACCCATAAAAATACAAGAAGTCTTGAACAATAGCCTATGAGAAGAGACTACATTCCTATCTCCTGGCTTAGATGTTTATCTTTTTGCAGTCGTTTGTAATAGGAGTTTGCTCCAACAAAGCTTTTGATAATATATCAACTACCTGACCTTGCTAGAAAAAAAAAAAAACTAATATAACATATATATCATAATATTATATAAGTATATGTTTTATAAATTATTAACTAAATTTAAAATGAAATTCTACAATATTAATTATAATAGTTTACAAATATCAATTATTATTATACAAATTTATTTTAATATAATATTTATAGATTTCTAATGGCTAGTTTTTAGCTATATATATTTTACTATTTTAATAAACAACTCTCCACTTTTAATAATTAACAATATTTTACTTACGTTAGTAATTAATAATATTCTACTTATCTTATTAACTAATTTAATGGCTATTTTTTAATAGTTAATTCTGGGCAATGATGTATCCATACTATGTATTCTTAAGATCGATTGATTCTTCACCTTGTCCTGAGGATGGACAACATTATTTGATTCAAAATGTTGACCAAATCCTGATTATATGATTAATTGTAAAAACATCTATCTATATTATATCACTATTTTACAATATTCACAAAAACGTATTAATTTTATCGACAATATCCACTAAAACTTATTAGTTTTACCAAAAACAAATGTTTCTTTGTAAGGTTAACATTGAAGTTTTATTATAAATTAATTTTTTTTGTTGCTTTGTAATGTTAACATTGAGTTTTAATTATCTAGTCAAACCCTAGAGCGCTCTGCAACCTGCTGTCAATGCGCAGACCTGCACATCTGCCCATAGGCCGTGCACAGTGCGACGCTCCCTTCAGAACCGTTAGCAGCAGCCGCGACAAAGTCTGACTGTGCCTATCATCATTTCCTCCCAAATGGGAGGGGCGGGTACCCAACCTTCCCCTCCTTCACGCGATCAGTTCAAAGATGACGGTGCACCAGTGAAAACCCAGGCTTATCCGAATCCACTCATTGAGCCAGGACAGAGCTCTGAACAGCCAATCGCTCCAGAACATAATGCATTCACGGATGAAGAAATGCCAGAGAGTCCAAAGGCGTCACCACCACGGACGAAATCGACCACATGCATCCCCAAAGCACCTGAAAGAATCAGAGTGGAGCTTCCAAGCCACAAAATCAATGGCGAGATACAGTATATGACAGACCATGCACTCATCGGAAAATTTTTGGGCTTTTGGCCAACGGAAAAAGCATTGCATGGCTGGATCGCCTCCAAATGGAAGCCAAAAGTACAAGTCTTCGTGCTTATTGGTCGTAAAGGCTTCTTCACGGCCATATTAACCTGCCTGGAGGACAAAATAAGAGTATTTGAGGGCGGCCCCTACTTTTTCAACTCTGCGGGTCTCTTCTTACGGGACTGGAAACCCAGATTCAATCCAGACACAGAAGGCCTTAGTCATGCACCCGTCTGGATCCGCATGTACTCCTTACCCACGGAGTACTGGAGAGAAGAAACACTAAAGGATATCGGCAACCGCATTGGAACTTTCATCAAGGTAGCTGAGGAAACAAAAAAACGAGGATATACCTCCTATGCAAGGATCTGCATCCAGATGCAACTCAAGAAGACCCTAGCGGATTCAGTAAGCCTCTATCACGATGACTATGAATGGATTCAACCTCTTGATTATGAACATATTCCTTTTCGTTGCCGCAAATGCCATGAGCATGGGCATCTGTTCAGGGAATGCCCTCTGAATGTCCAAATCCAACCCACCGCCAATGAGATCGCCAAAGACTCTGAGGGGTTTGTAAAAGTCCCCCACCGCCGTAGACATGCCAAGAAGACGAATGCGGCTCCCTCCTCTTCAAATAACCAGCAAGATCCCCCCCCTAGCCATAAGAAAGCCGACTCCTCGAATAGATTCTAGATCCTCACCCCGCAGGATCCCTCTGACCCTCCACCTCAAAAAGACTCTCAAGCCTCTTCGCCCCCCTCATCCGCTGATACAATCCATCAAAATACCCTGAACCCCTCCTCATCGGAGTTAATCAGTGCTCCCATAAACTCGAAATCAAAAATTCCAGTGACAGAAATGGATCCGCAGCTCTCAGACATGGATCTAGATGCTGCTCTAGCTCTCAGTCTGCATGAAGAAACCCTGGAAGACCACCTGAATGTTCCCATCAACATGGAAGAAGGTATAGAGAATTTAAGCTTGGATGGGTTGGACATCCGCAAATTAGAAGATGCATGCAAGCAAAAAGCTTATACAACCATTCCCCCTGGGGACATAGACAGACTGGAAGGGGTATTAAACAAAGCTCAGCACAAGAAATGCCTAGGAATTCAGGCAGGCAGTCCCTGGGATGGAAAAAAAATCCTAAAAGAAACAAGGAAACGTGGGCGCAAAACAGATCTGCAGAGGACAATCATTATAGGAGAACAATTAATGGAATCTGGGAGATTCCCGAAATTAACGCGGTTTTACAAGGCCCATCCCCATAGTTCCTCATGAAGCTCATCTCTTGGAATATGAGAGGGCTCAACAGCTCCTCAAAACACAGAATGTTAAAAAACATGATACAGTCTGAAAAACCAGCAATAGTCTTTCTCCAAGAAACAAAGAGTACCACCACTGCCATAGAGAAGCTCTTAAACAAAGCTTGGAGCGGAAGTCAATCAATATCTACAGACGCGATGGGAGCATCAGGGGGATTATCCATGGCTTGGAACCCGCAGATTCTACTGTTGCAAGATTTCCATGCGACTCGGCATTTCATTAAGGCCACATTTCATCTCATTGGAACATATATTCATGGACATCTGACCAACACTTACTTCCCACAGGATCAACAACTCAAATTAAAAGCTCTGGAAACACTAACAAGCTTGAACTCCTCCAGGCGCTATCCCCTTTGGATAAGCGGAGGCGACTTCAACATCATCACACACCTAGAGGAAAAAAAAGGAGGACGAAGGAAGTTGGAAGAAGACAGCACCAGCTTCAAGGACTTCATTAGAAGTAACCAACTCATCGATGTCAAAACTTCTAACGGCACCTACACCTGGACGAATAAGCGCAGAGGGGTACACAATATTGCCTCTTGACTTGACCGATTTCTACTCTCAGACAATGCCATACATCTGGGAGGAGACTTCCATGCCTCCATACTGCCTCAAGGGGGATCGGATCACTGGCCCATCATGCTGCAATGGACCAGACCCGGGAAACACTGCAACAGACCTTTTCGCTATGAAGCCTTCTGGTCCAGTCACCCAAATTTCAAGGAAGTAGTCCAGACTGCCTGGAGAACCTTCACCCCTCCAGAAGGAGCCAAAATGTACAAGTTTCAACAAAAACTAAGACATCTCAAGCAAGTGCTGAAGGCCTGGAACAAGAATCATTTTGGAAACATCACGGAATCCAGGCAAAAATTAGAGCAGGAAATGAGCATTCTCCAGCAAACCATCATCACAGCGGGCAGAACGGAGGAACTAGCCCACAAAGAGCAATCCCTTTGGACGGCCCTAGAAGCAAGAAGATCGCAAGAGGAAATCCTCTGGCGCCAAAAGTCTAGAATAAAATGGCTCAAGGAAGGGGAAAAAAACACCAAATTCTTCCACCAAACTACAATCCAGCGAAGAATGCACAATAATATTGCCTTCATCAATAACAGTCAGGGGGAAAAACTAGAAAGGCATGAAGACATGGAAAAGGAGCTCAGAGATCACTTTCAAGACATGCTCAAAGAGCCAACCAGAAGCAGAACAACAGCCATTCAAGAGGTCACAAGGCACATCCCCAAGCTCATCACAGCCGACCACAATAAAAACCTTCTTCAACCGGTCTCCAAGCAAGAGGTGGAGGAAGCAATGGCGCAGCTAAAAGATGGTAAGGCTCCCGGTCCGGATGGCTTTACCTCTAACTTTTTTCATGAATTTTGGGATCTAATAAGCAGCGAAGTCTGGAGTCTGGTAGAGGAATCCCGCACCATGCACTGGCTCCTCCCATCCCTGAACTCCACCTTCATAGCACTCATTCCCAAAGGGGAGGAAGCCAACACGCCGGATAAATTTCGGCCCATTGCCCTCTATAATGTCATCTACAAACTCATATCCAAAGTCATAGCCAATAGACTCAAACCCCTCCTGCCTCTTCTAATTCTTCCAGAACATACTGGATATGTCGAAGGTCGCCAAATCATGGATGGCATAATCTTATCCAATGAGGTTATCCACTCCTTAAAGATCCTCAAAAAGCCAGGTATGATAATGAAACTTGATCTATCAAAAGCTTTTGATAAGCTCAGCTGGGAATACATTCAACATATGCTACTCACCTTTGGCTTCTGCCCCACATGGACTCGCTGGATAATGAACCTCATTTCATCTCCCAGCTTCTCCATCCTTCTCAATGGCTCACCTTCACAGCCCTTCCGATCATCGCGCGGCATAAGGCAAGGGGATCCCCTCTCCCCTTTCATCTTTGTCATTATGGCGGAAGGACTCAGCCGCTTGCTTCATCATGCTATATCCTCAAGGACCATTAAAGGCATTGCGCTACATGGACTTCCCCCATCATCGCATCAACAATTTGTAGATGACACAATGCTTTTTGGACATCCATCCTCAGCTGAAGCCAAATCCTTCAAAGCCCTGCTTGATCTGTTCTCTGAAGCCTCAGGCACCTCTATAAATGCTTCTAAATCTCAGCTCTTTTTCTTCAATACCCCTGTATCCACTCAGAGAAACATAGCCCGCATCCTGGGTTTCACTATTGCCACGCTTCCCTCCAAATATCTGGGTGCTCCCCTAATGCTCTCAGCTCTTAACCAAGCATCGTGGAGATCGCTCCTGGACAAACTTGAAGCGAGACTCTCCTCTTGGACGTTCAGGTCTCTCAATATTGCCAGCCGTCTCATCCTGATCAAATCCGTGCTTCAAACCATGCCTCTTTATCTATTCTCCATCCTTGCAGCTCTGAAATGGGTCCTTAAAGGCATACGCAATCTACAACGGAATTTTCTGTGGGGATCTTCGGGTCTAAATAGGAAATGTGCCTTAGTCAAATGGTCAGAGGTATGCCAACAAAAGTCCAACGGTGGATTAGGCCTACGGGACCCACTGCACAGCAACAATACCATGGGCACAAAGGTTTGGTGGAACTGGCTTGTCAAACCACAAATCCCATGGGCGAAGCTTTGGCAAGCCAAATATGCGTCTGGAAGTAGCTAGGAGGATTTGATAAGGTTCAACCCAAGCAGCTCAGGCTCAATGATCTGGAATGTAGCAAAAATTCATAGCACATTCATTCAAGAGAATAGTTTCTGGGAAGTACGTTTGGGGAATTCAGCGCATTTTTGGGAGGACTCTTGGCAGCAGCTCCCGACGCTAGCCTCAATCTTTCAAAAACCGCTATGGCAAACTCATATGCAACGTAATAACCTTGAAAGCATTGCCCAGTTTTGGCAGCAGAATGAAGATACAGACTATCAACAATGGAGACCAGCTTGCACCTGGCAGGAGGATTGGCACGGAGAAACCTATGAGGATATTGAACAGGAACTAAAGCACAGGAAGGTCAAAAAGTCAAATAAGTAGGACAAATTAAGGTGGGGGCACACAATGAAAGGAGTTTTCACAACAAAAGAAGCATACAATCTGAGGTATGCTCAAAACTCCACCGACAAAGATTAGTTATGGTGCAACATTTGGCAATCCACTATGTGGCCTAAAGTCTCTACCTTCTTATGGCTTTTAAGAAAAAAAAGAATACTCACCTGGGATAATCTGCAACGTAGAGGTTTCATAGGTCCATCACAATGCCCAAACTGCTCTCTGCACGCAGAAACCATATTGCATCTGATGGAAAAATGCCCCCTTGCAACTCAACTTTGGAATCGAATTGACAGATGCACTCAAAGATTAGGAAATCGTCAAGAAGATATAGCTAATCTTTTGAGAACTTGGCCCAAGACGCCATATCAAAGTTCACTGCTGAACGCACTTTGGACACTCATCCCCGGCTTTCTTTATTGGACCCTATGAAGGAGAGGAACAACAGAGTTTTCAATGACAAGAAGCGGCCTCCAGATATACTGTGGATTCTTTTTAAGCAAAGCCTACAAGAGACTCTAGCGCTCAGGACCTGGCAAGAAACGGATTGGCCTTCGTCCACCCAAGAGATAAACATATGGAAGTCATGGGATCTTCATGTTTCTTACTCCACACCTCCTCCCACTCGGATACTAAACAAGACTGTCTCCCCTACTCACTGGTCCTCCCCAGCCTCGGCCTCTTTCAAGTTGAATTTCGACGGTGCAGCTAAGGGGAATCCAGGACCTGCGGGATATGGTGGAGTCATTCGCAATGACAAAGGGAACATATAGCACGTCTTCTTTGGATCGATTGGTAACGATACCAATAATGTAGCTGAATTGGAAGGACTATGGAAAGGTTTATGCATAGCTGATCAACAAGGCTTCTATCCGCTAATCGCAGAGGGAGACTCTCAGATTCTGATCAACGCAGCTACCAGGATTCAAGCGGGAACACCTGCAACCAAAGTCGCCTCCAGCTGGAGATTGCTCAGCAGACTAGAATCATTGGAAGCAAGGCTTAGAAGTCCCAATAGTATCACCTTCCAGCATGTTAAAAGATCCGCCAACAAGGTTGCTGATCGGTTAGCCAATCAAGGAGTCGATCTGAATAGTCACCCCTACTCAGGTAAGCTCAATGACACAATAGATACTCAACTTCAACAAGTTTGCCTATCTCTGGCAACTCAGGATCTCCTACCCCTGGCTGCGGGTGATAGACAGGGCATTGAATGAGGAGGCGGCGTCATTTATTGACAAATGGCCGCCTGCTCAGGACAAGTGGGCCGAAGGCTCGAGAAGGCGTCCGGCTAGCATTAATGGTGGCAGGATATCAACCGGCTGCAGAGGTATTTGGCACAGAAGGATCATATCGATGCCAAGATGGGGTCAGTTGAGAGGTGAGCGAAGCTCTGGTTGTTGGAAGCTCAGTCTGGTCTTGCTGGTGAGCGGTGAGTCCAGTTCTTGGATGTCGGCTCCGCGGGTGAGTGAGCCCAAGCATAAACCTCGGCCATCGGATCTGAAGGCCCCGGTTTCGAGCTTGGCTTACCTGGTAATTTGTGGCTCTGTATCTAGGCTAAGCGTTTGGTGTCCTGGTCTGAATTGTGGTCCTGGTTCGAGTTGTGGTATAAGTTGTGCGGCGTCACAGTTTCCTGGTGTTCTGGTTCGAGTTGTGGTCCTGGGGTGCACTGAACATTCTGGGTTTGGGACGGGTCAGTTCTCAGGGAGAAGTTCACCCTGCGCAGCTCTGGAACTGGTTCGGCTCTTGACCTGGGTGTCCTTGCGACCTCGGTGCAGAATTGGGGCTGTGATAGCTACAGAATGCCACGTGAAAGGTAGCGTGGAGCTTGCAGGCAGGGAGGCTCAAGAGGCGGTGCCAGAGCACGGGCCTCTTCGCCACATTCCTCAGCGTCCTCGGAGGAAATTCGCTCACCACAAGCTCACACAGGGCGCTGAAGAGGCAGAGGACAGGGAAGAACTGTGGTGTGTCCATTCGGCAGGCATTCATCAACCCGTTTCAGATTCCCATGTACACTGGACAATGCAGTGTATTATGTATCGGTGCGCATTGAAAAATGCAAGCACGCTGATCGACCAGATGCTCCAGCCGCTCCAAGGCCACCCTCGCCTGTTCAGGGTCAGCGACCACAGCCTTTGGAAGCCTCGGGTGAGGTGGAAAGGAACAGAGCAGGTCCAAGTGCGCCTGAAAGGGATGACGCGCCGCACACTGACACGAGTGCATCAGACTCCTATGGCTGCCCGGTGGTGGAGGAACCACAAGGCACATTTCTCAGTCCCATGGTGGAGGAGCCACCAAATCCTTACACCTAGGCACAAGGCTTGGACGTCCGGGGTGGTATGGCTTTTCTATGTTCAGTTTCTGGAAGTCGTGGCAGCTGCCACTGTCAGTATTGGGAGTCAGTGTATGTCTATGTTTATCTCCATATCATCGTCTGTAATATCTATGTCAGTCATGGTTTTTTACATCAGCGTCTGTAATGTCTGAGTCTATGTCGGTTATGTTATGTAATTTCAGTGTCTGTAAGGACTATATCGGTCTTGTAAGGGTCTGCAAAATCCTCCCTCGCGCTAGCAGGGAGTGGAAGGTTCAGATTTTGAAGTTTTGAGTATGGTCATGGTTCTAGTTTGGGGTCAGCGGACAGCTTTACAGTCCTTTTTCTCAGGCTCAATCTCAGTTTCAAATTGTCAACTTGTTCAGGTAGCCAACTCATGGCGGCAAATGTAACCCTCTGTACTTTTTTTGTATCATAATAGAAATAGTCCGATTTACACAAAAAAAAAATGTTAACATTGAGTTTCTACTATAAATTTTCCCGCTACGCCATCCTAGCGATGTTGTCAATTGTTTTGTCTACCAGTCCTCTCCATTTCAGCATGTCCAACAAAATCTCCCACAGGGCAGAAGTCTTTTGACCCCATAAAATTGTAACACCTTCAAAATGACGCTAGAGAGGCTATTTTGGAAGAAGAAAATTACAATTCACAGCCTTCATATTCATGAATTAACACATTTAATTCAATGCGCACTTACAAAGTGCAAAATAACAATAATTAAGAAGTCTGAAACAAATTATTTTCTGGTTAATGCTTTGTTTGATGAGGAATACAAAAAGGCAAGGAGAATTTGGAAAGAGTCAAACAAGGATAACATAAATCTCAAATCTTACAAGTTATTAAGAAAGAAAAAGGTTGATTTCATAGTTTCAAGGAGGGAAGAACTAATCTTCCTTGGAAAAATAATCCCAAATTATTTTGGAGGGAGCTCCAGCCGAAAAAGATACAAATTGGAAATAATATTACAAGTTCTAAATCGTTTCACCATGAAAGATAACTCTATGAGTAGATTCCCAAGGTTGACCCTCCCCCCTTGGTGAACACTGATACTGAACTCTTCACGGTACAAGAGGTAGAGATGGGTATCAATAAGTTGGGTGTTGGAAAAGCAAAAGACATAGCTGAACTCCAAGAAGAATATCTAAAGTGGGGCTCAAAGATTCTTGCACCTCACATTACAAAAATCTTCAACAACATCATAGAACAAGGGCTCCTTACAGACTGGACAACAAGTCTGGCAATACCTCTTTTCAAGAGCGGTGACATCAATAATCCCTCCAATTATAGGACCATCATGATAAACCCTTTGTTTGCAAAGCTATTTGGAAGCATGCTAGAAAACAAAATTAGCAAGTGGGTAGAAAAAAGAGATAAGCGTGCTAAAGGGCAAGCACGTTTTAGACCTAAACATTCCATAGTTGATCATTGCATAACTTTAAGGCACATCATTGAAAACATTTGGGAGAAAAAGGAAGAAGTCTTTTGTTGCTTTGTTGATTTCAAAAGAGCGTTTGACTCGGTTCCTAGGGATAAACTTTGGCAGAGAATGGAGGAACTTGGGATTCCTAAACATTTGAGAGCAGTTGTGCATAGGTTGTATGAAGAGGTGAAAGTCAAAATTAGAACTTCAGCAGACATTTCTGAAAGTTTTAGAAGCGATATCGGGGTCAAGCAAGGTTGCCCACTGTCTCCTACCCTTTTCGGATTATATATCGACCAGCTTGAGGAGTGGTAAATTCGCAAGGGGGTGATGGTATCTATTTGTGCAAGTTTGTTATAAGGCTTATTTTGTATGTAGATGACCTTATTCTGATTGCTAAATCAACTCTTGGTTTGCAAGAGCACTTACCATCCCTTGAGCATTTTTGTAGAAGTGTGGGGATGCAAGTCAATATTAGAAAAACGAAAGTAGTGGTCTTCTCTAGGAAAAGAAAACATAACCAACATAAGTTCTACTTTGAAGGCAACATTTTGGAAGAAGTTGTTGATTACAAATACCTCAGAATTGACTTCAACAAAAATCTAAGCTGGAATGGTTGTAGAAAGAAAATAACTTTGGGGGGTTGGAAAGCATTTTATGATTTTCAAAATAGGTGTAGAGAGGTAGAGTTATGGGATTGGAAGACCACTCAAACTCTTTTTGGGCTTCTAGTGATTCCAGTCATTCTCTATGGTTGTGAATTGTGGGCTAGCAGTACCTTTGACATGCACTGGAGACAAATTGAGAAAATTTAGAAGCGTTTGATTACAAAAAAATTTAAGATTAAAAGTGTAGTTTCTTATGATATCTTGTTAAGTGAAACAAGGACTTCTCCTATTGAAGCAATTTCTATCGTGTGAGTCATAAGGTATTTAAAAAAATTGAGCAAATGGAAGAGAGTAGATGGCCTAATGTTGTCTTTAATGATAGATTGTGTAAGAGCAAAAAAACTTGGATCCAGCGAAATAACAAATGGTTTATTAAATGGGGTATTTGCTTGAATGCGTGTCCCATAAACAACAAAGAGATAAAAGCTTTTGTTATGGAAAAGTTCCACAAACGTACTTGGGATAAGGAGCTAGGAAAAAAGAAAAATTACTATATTGAAGTGTTTAATCCCACTCATAATCATCAACCAAAAGTGTACATAGAGGACAATATCTCATGGAGAGCCAAAATTCTTATTGCTCGGTTAAGGTCTAATTCTCATCAAAACTGTTGTGAAACAAGGTGCTGGAAAATGCTAAAGGAAGTATGGGAGGAAAGGGTATGCATTTGTTGTTATTAAGGAAAAGTGGAAAGAAAAAAACATCTCATTTTAGAATGTGAGGCCTTCAAAGACAACAGGGTAAGTTATGCAGGTATACTGACAGCTAGCTCTTGGGATAATCTATTTCGAGTGGTTTGTCAAGAAGTTAGGAGCATTTATTGTGAAGATTCAAAGAAAAGGGTCGAATACATCAAGCAAATGAGGAAGCAATATATGTGATAGGCTATCTTTAGCCTCGTGGATGTTAAAATAATTTCTTTCTTCTTTCTTTCTTTCTTTCAACTGACAGTAGCCAAACGCAATTCTATACATCTAAACAGGCTTGAGACAAGGCCACTTGGCTTAGATACATGTGGATGCCTTTCGTATCTCAATATTTTCTAAACAGTTTCCAAATGCCCATTAATTGCTACAGGGCCGTGGTACAGGTATGGGTATGGTGGCATCATCATATCCATAAATGCGACCTGATTCAAGTAGGCACCTGTCTAGGCCCAATTGACTCTGATAAAAATGGAAACTATCCCAGTGGTCAAGGGATTTAAACCTCATATATTATTTCAAAGAATAATTTAAAAATTGTTAAAAAAGTTATCAATAATTATTAACTCATAATATTTATATTATCAATTTTTTTTTGAAAAAAAAACTACATAGGGTGTTTTGATTTTATTTGTTTGGTTAGTTAGAATCATGTTATGTTTTAATGAGTTATTGTTACTTTTCCTTCTCAAGTGAAATGATATTTGAATTAGTATTTTAATGAATTTAGACTCACACAAACTAATTAATTTATATTTTATGAGTATTTTAATTTTTAAATTATGGTAGTTGAAAGGGCATTAATTAAATTATATTTTATTAGTAGCTTAATTTTTAAATTATGGTGATTGAATAGTCATTGTAATTTAAACTTTGAACAAAAAAATAGACACTAATAATAATGGTATTTTAGAATTCAACAACCTTTTTTCTTATATAATTAAAACTTTACAAATAAAATATCCTTTTATATTTAAAAAGAAAAAATAATAGTATTTAATGGACTCTTATCAAATTTATTCGGCTCACTAGTGTTATCCAAATCTGTACCCATTGTGTTTTGTAGATAAAACCATAAATGCGCACAACTCACTTGTACTAACAAATGTCTCCCTTTAAGCAATTGTTTGATGTTGAATCTATATTTTCAAATATATATATACATATATTTAATTGAGTTACATAAATATATTTTATATAGTTATTATTTTAATTAAATTGATTTTTTTGGATAAATTGATTTGTATGACTTTAAAATATCAAATTATACAATTATTTTCATTATTGATAAGCATAGTATACAATAATACAACTATAGTTTTCTTAGCCTATATCTCATGGTTGTTTATGTATTTTCTTTTCCTACTTTTTTAGGGACATTTATCCATTCTGAGGAGAGGAGTTATCAGGAACATATGTAGATTAGACAATGGCGACAACTCCTTGAGGGAGTTTCATTTCCAGAATTTGTGGCATTTATGTTCCTTCATTGTCACCATACGAGAGATCTGATCCACGGATATGTTTGTGTCCACTCACTAACAAACCCAAAATTATGGTTGTGTCTTTTTCCATTTCGATCAAAGGATGTGCTTGCTATATTGATAGTTGAGATGGCTCTACATGAGGCTGAGATTTGAAGGTATTGATTCAGTTGTAGGTGACTTATTTTTCTCTATATTGTCCTTCTTGTGAGCCAAAGTAGTCTTAGATCCTTTTGTTCCTTTTGGATCTTCCCATCCACGACTCATTTTCTTAGCGTCAAAGAGGGTATAGGGCCCTTGTATAAAAGGGTAGGAATTATGAATATGATTATGTTGTTGACAAGTCTTGCAAGGAAAAGTAGTGTTTTCATGATCCCCTTATTGTGAATAAACTGTACCCTTCCATTTAGAAAGGATTTCATAAGGAAACCGATTAATGTGGTCCACTTCAAATCATGTGCGAACAAATTTAACAATTCCTTTCGCAAGCCTTTCACTGTGTAATTTGATGAAGCAAAAGATTAAGTTTCCCACATATGTTAAGATATCTATATATGCCAAATGAATGGGAAGGTTAGGGAGCCTTACCGAGAATAGGGTTTCCAGAGCCAATCATCGAAAGAGGATTGAACTCAGGAAACCATGGTTGAAAGGAAAGACTAGAATTGTCATAAATCCATGGCCCCTTATCAAAAGCCTTTTTTGAGCCCTCTAAATTTTTTAAGACCACAAAAAGGAATCATTTTGGACAAAAATGCAGCAGTGTATTTTGAGACCAATTTTGATGCACCCATTCTAGAAAAGAATATGTTAATGTCCAAAATCTGTTAAAACAAAAAATAATTGTCTATTATGGGCTAGCAGCACCACCTTCTCAAAATGGAAACAAATTGACAAAATTCAAAAAGCTTCATCATGAGAAAGTTCAAAATAAAAATATCGTACATTATGAGATAATGTTGAGTAAAATAGGAGCAACTCCCATCGAGGCAATTGGTATGGTGCGGCTAGTAAGATATCTAAAAAGAATTGATTAAATGGGAGTAGAAGATGGCCTAATGTTATCTTCAATGAAGACATAAGTGAAATAAACAAAACATGGATGAAACAAAACTACAAATGGATGCAAAAATGGAATATCTACCTCAATGCCTATCAAGGAGGTAAACAATTTTGTTAGGGAGAAGTTTTGTAAACGGGTTTGGGGAAAAGAGTTGGGTAGAAAGAAGAAGTACTACATTGAGGAATTCAACCCTACGTGTGATCTAAAACAAAAAGAGTTCATTGGAGCTAGAATTCCATGGAGGGAAAAGGTTTTTATTGGTCAATTGAGAACCAACTCACATCAACTTCGGTATGAAAAAAGACGGTGGAAAAGGCCTAAAGAAGCTTGGGAAGAACCTGTGTGTACATTTTTCACATCTAAGGCAGTGGAATTGAAAAAAAATCATTTTGGAATGTGAGGCATTCAAAGACATCAGATGAAGTTATGGGAATATGTTCGCATTGGTTTCTTGGCATTGTATTTTTAGCACGGGGATTGTTGGATGGTTGGGCTAAATTAACATCAATTTGAATAAGAAAATGATTGAATTGCAAAAGGCGAAAGGCATGGAACTAATGGTCCCATAAACTATTTTTAGTCTAGTGGATGTTAAAATATCATTTCATTTCATTCATTTCATAATCAGAGTAGTTTAACTAGGCGATAGTTTCACCTGAAAATTGTCTTCAATCATAAAAATAGTTTTCCTTTGATTACATTAAAGAAAAATTGTTCATCCGCTGGGTGGATGAGACTCCCTAGAGAAAACCATCATTGTATTCTCACATTAAATCACCCATGGGATGTGACAAATTAATTACACACAGTGGTGAGTGGGTGAGCCTTCTTTTGCACCCTATTTTTGCAACCAATTTTTCTATTAAACAAAAAATATCACACATGCAAAATCTAACACCTTGGCTTGAACCTACCGCTCCTTTCTTAATCTGCAATAGAAAGCCTACAATCATACATTCTAGAGCATCACCTCTAGACTTATTATTTTGCAAAGTTAGACTACTTCTTTCAAGTAGTGTAGTCCCTGCTGTCATGACTTTTCGACCAATGACAACTTCAACTTCTTGACTGCAACAAATTATTTTCCCAGAGAATTTAACATTTTACAATGTAAACAGATTGAGGTATTCCCATCTTATTTTCCTATAAATTTTTGCGATCTTTCTATATGAGCTTCAATCTAAATTTGGTTCATTCAAGTCAGATATTTTCCATCTTATTCATGTTTCTAGTGGTTAGCAATATTTTTAAAATTACAATTCAATTTTTTCAGTCAATCACGAGGATGAAACAATTAACTTTAATCAATAATTTTTGTGCTCGATGAAAAATCTATGAGAAAATTCATGTGAATATGAAGCCACTTAGTTGACGACGTTTGATTATAATCTAGTATTAGTCTATCTCATTTTAGATTTTAACATTTATCTACCAACATGGGAAAGATACAAGAGGTAATTCATAAACAATTTTCATATCAAAAACCTCCTACACATGGAAATTTTGATTACACAATGTCAAATTTTCATAGAACTGGTACTAGAGAAACTTAATTATGCACTACATTACAAGGTTCAACCAGGCCACTTGTAAGGATAATCATGACTTCCAAGGATCTGTGAGAAAAACTATGAAGTTCATATATTTCTCTTTCCACTTATTATCTTAGGTTCATATAAACACATGAATATATCTCAAGTACTCAAATATATTGATTTTAAAATAACTACTAAAACCTTAAATTTAGGGATCAAAGAGGGGCAAGTATTATAGGACTAGTTTTAGAACACTTAAGTTGTAGTAGATTACAAGGTTCAAATATGCCTCTTGTAAGTAAATTCATGAATTCCCATGTTTTTTAAAAAAAATATGTCATCCAAAATAGTCTCTAGGGATGTAGCATAACAATGTAGACAATTCCCATCTCAAGTTCAATGTTGATCAACTTCCTAGTGAAGTGCATGTGCATCAAACATGTTTTACAACTTGATTTTTTCTTTAGTGGTCATTTGCTCACACAACCCATACTAAATACATTGGATGATATCCATTGAGACAACATCATATGACACTTTGAATCTAGCACGATGGCATATTGACACAAAATATACGATGTAGTTTTAAATTGTCAATATCCCAATATTCAAAAATGATGAGAAGAATATGGCCCACTGAATTTCTAAGAGGTTGAGAAGAAGATAGGTCAAAGAATGAACTTAATTCCAAATAACAATATATAACAAAAACAAATTGTGTAAGAGGCCTCTATTCCAATCTCTCAATAACATACCTATGTTGCAACAAATTTACTAACAAGCTATACAAATGAAGACTAATAATAGTGAATACCTTACCTTGTTATAACTCATATTTCATACTTTTGTTAAGGATCCATATCCATCTGTAGAAATTTTATGAGAGAAACATTGTGTCAGAATTGCCTCTAATATTTTCCCTATGTTGTTTGTATGTTACACATTTTTTTGCCACATCCAGGAAAATGATGCCAAATAAGAATATTTCCCATCCGAAGAACTATTGTCATAAATCATGGATAAATATCAAAGAAATACCTTTCCAAAAAGATAAGAATCATGGATTACATACCTAGGTTTTTGGAGACCATTGTAGGTGCCAGTATTGTAGACTGCGACATCTCACCTTGCCTAGTTAGCGTGTTGTGGTGTCATCAAAATTTTCTTTCATAAAAATTAAGGCAATATTTTAACTTGGGTAAACAATAAAAAATATTACAAAGCTTCCATTCTAGAAGCCTCACGAAGTTATCTATCTAGGTAGTGAGGATATGGGCTTAAACTCCTACCATAATGGATATCGTTCCTACCATAATGGATCCCATTCCCTCAATTGTGGATATAGCTCCTAACCAAGTGGATATAAAACTTTCATCCTTGGCGTACCAATACAATGCAGTCAATGGAAAAGGGTTTCAGTATTCAACCCTTGAACTACACTTTCACTCTACCAAAGTATCCATTGAAGTCTTTCGAATGCAAGGTTGGAATTGAGGACCATTGGGTGGAAGCTATCAACATCAAGGATTTGGTTGTAACTCTCTTCTTTTCCTTATTCATACAAATGCATATTTCTTTTCCACACTCATTGTTATGATGATTGTTATGAGATTTCTTGATCACTTGTATAGATTATGTTAAATAATTTATGTATCACATGCTTTGATAATTTGTATGTTTGTGTCTTTGGAGGTCATTTCTTTTAGCATTGAAAACAAGAACGAAATATATAACAAACAATAGAGAGTAAAATCATTTCCCAAAATGTATGAACCATTCATCCAATTCTACATCTAAGATTTAATGGCAAGGAATCTAGGGAATGTTTCTATGCATTTCATTGTTTTGTTCCATTGTTTGGTTTCCAAACCTAGTGAGATTTCTCTTGTTCGCAAGAGAGATTTGTCCACAAAAAGTTCTAATATGCCTGGTAAATTTATTTTTATGTCATTTATATTAAAACTTTTGCTGAAAAGTCAAGTGCGACAAATGACATGATGTGATGATATAAATATTTCATTTGATTAAATAAAAAGAGAAACTATTTTTTTGTGTTATTATTCTTCAAAATATGTTAAAGGATTGATCCAGGTTGATGTTGGTGGCCACCCACGTATCCCACTTAGACCACCACAACTATCTCTTTCAGTTTTTCATTTTCCTTAACTATAACACAATTTACTATTTTTGGCAGTTTTTGGGTCCTGAACTTCTGGAGCCGTTTTGAGGCCCTAAACGATGTTTTTTTGGGGAAACCGAGAGCAACTTAGGTAAAAAATTGATGTTTCTCACTCAAAAGTTGTATTCGAAGGATAGATATTTCTAATGAGGTATTGTGCACGTCAAATGGAGATCATATGCCGAAGTTACGACCTCGGGAAGTTGATGTACCAATTTACACAAACGAGGCCCACAGTTTGGCGTTTCATCTCCTAGGGTTAGGTTTTTGGATGTTTAGGGTTTTCCATTATATCTCAACAATAATTGGCCTTCGAGCCTCATTGTAACACAGTTAAGAGGCATGTAGCCACCACATCGCTTCTGAAAGATAAGCTACCATTGCGTGAGATAGTTTATTTCAGTTTTTGTTGTAAGCATATTTCAGTATTTTACATTAATGAAATGAAGTATTATTTCTATTGCATCTTTGTATTTATGGTTATTTTTGTACCTTATTGTGTTCCTATTTCAATCTGGATCAAGGCTATCATGTGAGATTATAATTTTAAATTCCATGAAAATAGTTGGAATAAATAATTCCCAAGAAGGGGAAAGAACATAAAAAGAAAATAAATCCTCCTTTTTTCCATTTTTCACTAAAACTATTGGCAAACATAGAACACCAAGAAAATTCATGGCTGGAGATAGATGTCATAGGGTGCAAATTATGTAAAGATAACTACAAGAGATAAAGGCAGTTGTAGGTTCATATAATTACATTTCAATCAAAGAAAAAACATTTTATGTAATCTGTCAAGTTAAATGAAAATACATACCTTTTTTTCCCATCTAATGTCGATCATTTGCTAACATTGCTCTGATTCATCTACTTTCATTAACAAATCAACCAATTCATCCCTTCCTATTTTGGATCAACCTATCTTGTTCCCAAATCCAAAGGAATTCAAGATTGAATTATTCTGGACCCATGCCAAAAATTCAAAGAATGGTGCTCAAGTTTCCAAAATTTTTAGTTAGATCCAGAGCCCCAAGCTTGTCCCACAGACTAGTCCCCACAATCTCTCATGACTCTCCTTTCCTTCTGCCTCCCTTTCACCAACAAAGGAAAAACTATATCCCCTCTTCAGTCTATTCACCCTCACTATATCAGAGAAGTTCCTTCCCCATCATGAAACCTCTCCATGCTTCTAAATAAAAAATTCCTTCACTCCGTGTTGACTACCTCCTATCTCACCTTACAATTAATGACTGACGACTGACTCCACTTAGTTTATATATAATATATATATATATATATATATTAGCTAGATTTTATTCCTTCCTTATACATATATATTTATTTCTTTTTATAAATAATTATAACCAAAATCGAATTTGATTTATTTTGTTCCCAACTTTCTTGGTAATGACTTATTAATTAGCGTGCTTTTATAATGGATTTTAATAATGTTTATTAATTGGCTTATTATTTAAAAAAAATGATTAGTTTGGTTTATTAATTTACGAGTTATTCGTTATTTACTATTAATTTAGTATATATAAAAATTATAGAATTATATATTTATGACATTCTTGATAGGTTAGGTATTTCTCTTAATTCATTTATCCATATTTAGATAGTCGTCATAGTCACTTAGTATATATATATTATTTAAAGTCATGTGGTGCATGCATATGTGTCTATCATATACATGCCTCAAATGCATGTTAATACTCTTATTATTCCCGTAATTCAAGATGGGTCATTACATACACCTCTCCTTCAGAAAAACCATCCTGAAGTTAGGGTTTATATAGTATATCAGTAATTAATTTAGTTATCAGTCTAATCATGTAAATATTATTATGTTCTATGATTTAATTCTCATATACAATGTGAGGACACTTTAAAATTTGTTTTTCAAACATTTAATGGTTTACAATTTTAGTAGTCATGCCCTGCCCCACAAGAGTTCCCAAGTTATTATAGAATCTTCCTATCCTTCCTAATCTCTTGTGCTCCCATCCTATCCATTACCTACTAGAATATGCCATGGAATCAACTATACTGACCTAAACATTCATAAGACCCCAAGGGTGTGAGTGTGGACTACATCAACCTAACTTCCTTACTATGCATGTGGAAATCATCATCACACATCCAGGGTATCACAACTCGCACATTCCTCCCATTACTCTAGGTTTTGGAGGATAAATGGTGGGAAACACCTCTGCCCTTCCTACTAGGACTAAGTTCAACAACCTATTATGTAATTTCATTGAGCCTCAACTATTCTTGGAGTTTTGTCATCACATGGTTGGTTTGGATTACGATATCATCTACAATATAAACACTTGTATGCACATTATAACATGTGAATCAATATATTCAAAACCAAAATAACGAGATCATCTGCAATATAAAACTTGTCCATGCTTTATAACATACGCATCAATATATTCAAAACCAAAATATATTCAAATAGAAATTTCCAACATACATATTTGTTCACCTCTATGATATTGGTCTTTGAGTTCACCTAATATATTTGGCTATGTCTAGTAAACATACCTGCAGTTTATGTTTCATATTAGGTAGTCAAGTATGGTCAGTATAATTATATCCATCTCATCAATAATAATAATATGTGGCCTTTAACATAATCACACATGTTGATAAGTAAAACATACTATGTAAATATTTCATTCATAACATAATTCACATTAGTATCCATGTACCAACAACATAAACATATTTACCTGAAAAACATAATTATTTGAAATAACATTCTTATATTAACTCTTCATAGTTATAGATAAGTTCAAAATCATAGCCTTAAGTATCTGGCTAAATAAAGTAAGGATATATAGAATAAACTTTTCTAAGTGCTTTAAAAATCAGAAGAGGTTGGGATACTTATGGGAAATGGTTTCTGTATCATACTAGGTAGAAGACCTAAGGCTATAATTGTCCCATTGTACCTTAACAACGTCCACTAGGCAATTCTTGAGTTGTCAAACCCTACGTTCTAGAATATGTAATGGTTCTACTAAAACAATTACCTCATCTGATACTTTTATTTCCTTCCATTTAAGGTTATGAGATTTGTATGCTATGTAGTTTCTTAGTACAAATACATGAAAAAAATTATGAATTTTATGCAAATGGGGTAGAAGTGCAAGATGGTAGGCGATATGTCCAATTCTTTCTAGAATTTTAAATGGCCCAATAAACTAGGGTGACAACTTTGTTCCCTTACCAAACTAGATGGCACTTTTGTTTGATCTAATACAGATAAAAGTTGATCTCCTACTTCATAATTATTATATGTCCTGTGAGCATCAACATAGCTTTTATTTTATCTCGAGCTTCTTTTAACCATTACCTAGTTTTTTTACCCACTCTTCCATCTCTTGAATTAATTTTGGTCCCACAATCACCGAGTTATCTAGCGTATTCCAACATAGATGCCCTAAAAGGACTTCCATATAACGCTTTAAATGGAGGAATTATTATTAAACTAAGGTAACTGTCATTGTATGCAAATTTAACAAAGGGAAAGTAGTTTTCCTAGTGTGTTTGTTGGTCCATAACATACGTCCTCAACATATATTCCAATACTTTGTTCACCCTTTTTGTTTTTCCACCAACCTTAGGGTGATAATTCATACTTAGAAGTTAGATTACATTTCAATCATAGAAACAACAGTTTACATAAATATATAAAGTTTAATGCAAGTACGTACCTACTTTTCCCATATAATGTTGATTCCTAGTTGACGTCACTCCAAGTGAGTCTTCGTCCATTATCAAATCGACTAATTCCTCCCTACTTATCTTGGATCAGGCTTTTTAGTTACCGTATCTAGAGCACTTCGAGATCAAAGTATTTTATACTCCATGCCAAAAACTCCATGAAAAATACTCAAGTTTCCAAATTCTCAGCTAAATCTAGAGCCCCTAGCTCATTCCTTAGACTAGTTCCCCCACAATCTCTCATGACTCTCGCTTTCTTCCACCTCCCTTCCACCAAACAATGAAAAATCATCCCCCCTATTCACTCTATATTCCCTCTCTATATTGGAGAGGCTCCTTCCCCATCATGAAACCTCCACTTCTTCTGAATAAAAAAAATCCTTCACTCCCCATTGGTTTCCTCCTATCTGACCTTGTGATGAATGGTTGATGATCTCCTTCCTTTATTTTTTATTTTTAAATATATTTAGAATGAATTAATTTATGATCTTTGGCAGTCACTGTACTTTATATACATATATTTTCTATGTTTTTAAAAGCAATTATAACCAAAATTGTATTTAGTTTAATTGATTCCCAACTTTCTTCGTAATGGCCTAATAATTAGTGTACTTTTGCAATTGCTTTGATTAATGGTTTATACAATGGGTTTCTTAATTTAAGGGTTTATTATTTTCGTTTATTATTTAATGGATTATTAAATGGGATTATTAGTTGTAGTATTAGTGTAGTATATACAGAATTCTAGACTTAATATATTTATGACATTCCTAATAGGTATTTATATTAATTCGCTTATCTATATTTAGACAATCCTCATAGTCACTTAGTATATATACTAGCACAATGCATACATATGTAGCTATCATAAGCATGCCTTGAATGCATGCTAGTACTCATATTTTTCCTGTAATTTGAGATGGGTCATTACAATAGTTAATTTTAAGAAAGGCTAGTGGGAGAGAAAGATTAGTCTTGAACCCATAAAAGTAGCAGTATTTTGCTAAATTATTAAGTAGGTGATATTGGAAAAAGATTCCTACGTTGTTTTCCTGATAGAGGGAGTGGAGCTTACGGGGAACTGACTAAGAAAATTATTTCATGGTTGGGAGGAATGTGGAAGTCTTTGATACATTTCTTGTAAGACATTAGGTAAGTGTATGAATGTTTGATTAATTTTGTGATGATTTTTCTAGTTTAGGAAAATTGGAATAGATTGTTATTATGCTTTTTAAAATGGTTTCAATATTGCAGAAGAAATAATGGAAAATCCCTAATAATGTTTTGTAAGTGAAACAAGTGTGTATATATATATGCACGCGTGTGTGTACTTGTTATGTTATGATAAAGTCAAATGGAATATTCCAGCTATAGGGCAATTATTTCCTCTCTTGTAGAGGGTGGTAATAATTTACACCCCAAAAACTCATCTTTGCATCCTCTATGTGGGTGAATATGAAAAAGAAGACTAGAGAAAATTGTCTATGATAAAATAGGTACCAAATGGTAAGGATAATTATTATGGAAAATTACACATAGCCACTAGGGGATAATGCTACGTAATATTATGGCCCTAACAAGAATGCAAGAAAAGAGAGGATTATATGACAAGAAGAGAATGAAACAAGGAAATATCTAAACAAATCAATTAGATATATCATTCATTCATATATATCTTTATCAATGTTTTAGATAAGCACTTCAAACCCTCATAGATTAGTGGTGGATGTTGTGTCTAATGTAAATAATTCTCGCTCAAACATACAGGTCTCATCCTCCACAACATATCTATAACCTACACACAAGCACCACCAAACAAGGAGCACACATGCCATTCCACAGAGGACCGTAAGCTTAAAAAAATGAACATAAACATGAGCAATAGTGTTATACCTTTGATCCCACTTCTTATAGCTCTGATACTTGTTATATATCTGATATAAAAATATAAAATAATAGAAATAAACTCAAGAAATAACAAGATCTGAATATAGAAATGCTTCACTTTAATAATCAAACCCTTAAGGTAGGGAAACACCATACATTCACTCCTTAAGGAAGGAGAACACTCCACAAGCCATATGCCTATTCATACAATATTCCTTGACACCTCTCAACGGGGAGTCTCTAGCCTCTATATAGGCCTCATACATATAATACCATGGTGGTGGGATCTAGTATTGCAGCAATAATGTTGCAACTCCTGGGACTCCCTTCTTTACTTTTATCAACCCGGTAGTTCGTAACAAACTTGGAAGCGACGGTGTTGTATGCACAAGTACTAGCTCTTACTGCGGCTATCACTTGGTCAACAAGCACAAGTTCGCTAGGAGCTTAAGCCAACTTCTATGAGATCTTAGAAGAAGCTTCTTAACTGATGGATGAAAGCTAACTCAAAGAAGGCTAATCTACTTGCAGAAAGAAATTGAAAAGCTGAAAGGAAATGCAAACCCTAGCAAACCCTAAGTTTATCAGCTAGCCGTACTGATGCAAGAAAGAGGATGAAAGCTATTGAAAGAGATGCCATTGACTTCTAGGAAGGTAAAATGCATGTGTCTAAGCTACTTCTACAGTAACATCTAAAAAAAACATCTTTTTGTATTTTTGAGTAAATTGTCAGAATTATCATGCATATGCTTTAACTATTTTTGACTATGTAGAAGCGATGTGAGAAATGGAACTAGCGAGGTGCTTGCAGGAGGTTGGGAAGGTGAGAATAGGGCCTAAGGGGTCCCTAGCACCCTTCCAGAGAGTTTCACAGTGTTTGGATATCAAGAAACCGCTTTCGTGAACTTCTACAGGAAGTCTGCAAGGGTTCTACAGGATCTTCTGTAATTTCTACAGGATGTTTCGAAAGGGAATTTTGGAGGGTTGATGGAGGAAGAAAGGTGAAGAAGTGGGTATGGAGGTGAGATAGGGATGTGAGGAGGTCCAGGACTTGGTGGAGGGAGCTGAGGACTGGTGATGATGGTTGGATTTGATCAAGGAGGGGTAGAGAAATGTTGCACAAAAATATGGAAATTAGGGAAAGCGAGAGAATGTGTCAAATGTAAGGCAAGAATCTGAGTTAGAGGATGGAGCAGATGGGATTGATGGAGTATGGGTAGATAGAGAGGTATTACAGGCGCTCTCCAAGTTATTTCTCAAACTGAACAAACAAAGACTCGAAAAATCAAGGACGTAGCTACTTTAACCTAATCTAACCTAAATAACAGCAAAGAAAATGAACAACAATTTATTTGCAACGAAATCATGTGAAATAGCTATGCAAACTAAGAAATCATGAACCTGAGCATGTAACCACAACTGGTATCAACTTCTGCAAATGAGAATCTAACACTAATAATTACATGATGAAGCAAAGATAGTGTTTTTGGTGGCAGCAAGGACACCTTGGTCCTAGCTCATGGTCCCACTGAGGGAGAGGTGAGACCAGAGGTGCTTGATAGCCTTTTTCTAAAGATCTTCTCTGTTATTAACCTATCAAATCAATATGAACATGAAAATCCTTTTAATCATCAACAATGATCTAGGTAACCAAGAAAGATTTTAATCTACTTAACATAAATTATTTCTGCAAAAACACTAGAAACAAATAACAGCACACAAAGGAGGCCTTGGCACTTGATTTGGGCCCAACCCCATTGGCACTTGAGTTGGGCCCAACCCCAAGAGCTATAGGCTCCTAAGAAAAAGATCAGAACTGATGCCAAATGAAACTGCCTTCCCTTACTAAAAAATAACCATGTCACAAAGAAAGTTGTACAACAGAGGCTACAAAATGAGATGAAAAACTAACAACACTATAGTGAAAAATACAACTGCTCAAAAAGTAACCTACGAAGGCTAGAAACCTTCCTATTTATGCACTACGAGGTCTCCAACAGCCCTGCTTAACTCAAGGGGCTCGGCTGCTCAAACTACCAGTGATCAGTCACTTTACACAAAACTGCTCGGCTGCCCTTGGGAATCCTTTTCGGTGACTTGCTGAACTCCGAGCTGAGGGTGGAGAATTCGAGGAAGGGGCCATTTAATGTAGGAGGCACACTTCCTATGAATCCTCACCCTTGTTCCTTCATGCTTGGCTGTCATCTGGCTCATAATTGCTTGGCCTTGGTCCAAAATTTGTCCAAAAATATGCAATAACCACGTGTTAGCCTTCTTGGTCACGTGACTATTCTCAGTCGTTCAACTAACATAAATATACTCAAAAAAACATCCATAAACTATGAAAAATGGTGGATTGACGAAGAACAATTAAGAAAAATGAGCCCAATAAGTTAGCCAATTCCGAGGCTCATCATCACCCCCCTGCTAAATGGGTTGCTCATCCTCTGAGAAACTAATCCAGCTCATCATCCTGGATTGCCTTGATCGCTTCTCTCACATCCCAGGCCTCCAAGGTGATATCTTCTTCACGATCATGAAATCCTGCTTTTCTTTCTACTTCTTCCCACTGCCTGTGTTCCTCCTCTTCTTTGACTCCTTCCAATAGCCCCAAAAGCAAGGGAGGACTGAACTTTAGGCTAATCCAGTTGACCTGAAGATTCTGCATGGACTATTGATAGAGGAGTACTCTTGCCAAGACCTCCCTCATCCTTGTTGGGGAGTAGTATTCTCTTATTTTTAGGCTGTGGGATGGTGTGTTCCACCTCCGTGTGCAAGCATGCACACAATTTTCCCCCAATAGTCTTTCCATGTCCTCAAAATGGGCTATGGCTTGAGCTTGTCATTCAATGTAATATGGTAGGGCCTGAGGGTCTTTGGCCAAGTGCTGGTGGGCATATATTAATGTTGAGGGATCCTCCAGCTCTGCTCTGATCATTAGTGGTTCCTTTAGTTCCCTGTCCATAACATTTCAGACCTCTACTGCTCTCTTTTCTTCATGATTTCGCCAAGAGGCCATGGCCATCAGTTTTACATCTCCTACCACAGCGTTGGGGTCCCAAAAATTCATGTTGGGAAGGGCCAAGTTGTGTAAGTAGAATTATGATAATTTGGCCATGTCCTCTGATGAGCTACTGTCACATAAAGCCATGAATTGATGGTAGTTTTGAAATGGAGTGGTTCCCCTTTGGGCCAAGGTGTCAATTTGGAACTGAAATCATTGATCCTTAAGGTATAAGGCATATGATTTGGTAGGTTTCCTACACTGCATGGCCTCTACTTCCCAGCTGGCCATGCAGGCTAGTTGGGCCTCCTTCTCTTGTACCTGCTTCCTTAGAGACTGTATCTCCTATGCTGCTTGCAATTCCTTCTCCTGTAGTTGTCTAGTTAGTGCCTCCATTTCAGCCTGTAGCCCATCTCTTCTCTGCTGTTCATGAGGGTTTTCTTTGTCTGTTGTGGGCTTTTCCTGTTTCCGATGTTCTCCCAAGATGTGGGGCCTGTCTTCCTTATATTTTCCCTGTAGCTGTAGCTTCTATTTTAGCAACTCGTTTTCTTCCTGTAGCTTGGCCCGCTAACTTCTTTCCACATGCCTTACCATAGCCAATTCCTTTCTTGCCTCCTTGAGTTGTTCTTCCAGGGGACCTATGTCTGCTACACCCTTGGACTTGGCAATGTTCATCCAAGTGTGGGTCCTCACTCTCTCTTATTCTAGTGCAAAGAAAAGTGGCATCGCGAATTTTTGGGGAATTATGTTTCCATCCTCTAACAGGTTATAGTAGGAGCCCAAGCTAGGCTGAGGGCTTGGTTCCAAAATGTTCTCAGCCTTTTCTTCTTCCTGTGATGATTTAGCTGCCTTTTCTTCCAATTCCTCAGTCTCCTTTAGCTTAGCCAGCATTTCCTGTAGAAATTTCTCAACTTCCTGTAGAGATGTCTTTGTGTCCATCATTTTAATCCTTTCTCTCCAGGTGGATGTTTTCGGGCTTCCTCGTTCATAGGTGATGGATGCCTTTGAAGGAGACTTTTCCTTTTGTTTAGTTGCGGTGTCCTTAATCGTAATTGGCTCCTTTGATTATGGCTGGGGTCTGCCAGCTTTGAACTGCGTTCTCCTTCTTGCCTTAAAGTACATGGAAGGCTCCCTTTTTCACTTACCTTTTTGTTTTGGAGATGTGCTTAAGGCAGCTAGCGCAGCCACTGCCTCCCTGGCCAAAATCTCAGGTGATTTCTCCTCTTGTTGTTTTGTTTTCATGCTTCCTGTAGAAATTCCTGTGTCAACTGTTTTCATGCTTCTTGTAGAAATTTATGTGCCAACTGTTTTGGTCTACTTGGCTGGATGTGTCTTTCCTTTAAATTTTTGTGTGCTTGCGTTGGCTGTGCCCTCCTTTATTTGGACTTTTTCAGTCCTTTTTTCTCTACTATGCAATCATTTTTCCCTGGGTGTTTGTGCCATTTTTCCTCCCATAGTTTCAGGCTCAGCAATTTTTCCATTTCCCCATTCCTCTTTCTATCCTTTTTGTGATTGTTTGCCATGTGTTTCTTTATTGTTTCCTTTCTCTCTTGCTTCAGTGTGTCCCCCTTCTTCACTACTGGATGAGGTGAGTTCCTCGGCCAAAATTCAAATATCGTCATCTCTGGACATGTTTCGGAAAATCTCCCAAGAGAGGGGGACAGTGTAGGTGTGGAGGGCATATTCCACTAAAAATTTGATGAGCCCATGATGGGTTAACTAATCCGGTGTCCCTTCCTTCAATTTCATGCCACATTCAATTAATGATTGCATAGGGGATGCTCAACTTCTTTTCTGGAGCTAAATCCATACCATGTCTTAGTTCACTCAGCAACCTGAAATGATAGCCGTAGACAATGTTGAACCTCCCTTCACAGGTAATGTATTTCATGATTTGGAAGCTAACTTCGCTCCAAAGAGGATGTAATTTGGCTCTCCAGACCCTGTTCTTGTCTTTTGCAGGGTGTTCCTTGGGTAGAAAGAATGCATTCTTGGCTGCTTGGCCCAATGACCTCTCCTCTTTGCTCCAAGGTATCCCTAATGGCAGACCAGTAACTCGACTAATGAGCTCAGGGGTACGCTCTAGGGTCAACCCTCTAAAATTCATTGTGGCCTGTGTCTTTGATTTAGGTTGTAGGGACATTAAAAATTCCTCCGTTATCTCATTGTCATGACCCTGAATTTTGTCACAAAAGTGCATCCAATTGGCGCGGGTGAAGAGGTTCACCACCTCAGGATGCTCACGCAACTTACTGGGATCTGAGGGTTCTTTCCTAATAAACCCCCCTGGCATGGTGAGAGTGCTCTGTTTTATGCTCTGATTAGAAAAGGGGATGTTGTTTATGATTTCCTCTCTAGAACTTCAAAAAGGGGTCTCTCGGGTGTTCAAATTTTAATTAGCACCAATTCCCTGGTTCTAAGGTTGTTGCTACCCAAAACTCGGCTATCTGTTTATGAAAAGAAAAATTGGGTTTCCACAGATAGAGCACAGAGCTCAATTTTTATCCCCAACATACATACAACCATGTAAATTCAAATTCTTCATACACAGACTAGCCCTCACAGTTGCGTATCTTTCCTTTGGGATTTTTTTTTTTTTTTTACAGGAACCATGGAAGAGAATTTTGACGCAGACTTGACTGAGAAATTCCATGCAACACACAGGCAAACTGCTATTTCCAACTCACAGGCAGACTTGTCTCTGACTCTCCAATTCAAGACAGTTCAATTCACCACCTTTTCGAAACATACCATGCATGTAGGAGTGTTTTTGAGCCTACCTCTCTTGGAACTCCTAATTCGACAAAGAAAAGTCCAAGCTTCCCTGCCCCAGAAAACTGTGTTGTACTTCGTGTAGAGATTCTTCCTGTAGAACTCTTGCTAGCTTATGTAGGATGTCACTGCGCCTCTGAACAAGCTCGGTACGCAGGAAACTTTTGAAACAGGCTGAAAGGCTCGATGGAGGACAACGGGTTAACAGATTTTGGAAGCAGAGGACGTGTACTTCGGCCAAGGACGATGCAAGTGCAAATGAACAGCGGGTGGTGAGAGTCTTCAGCCGAGCATTTTTGAGCTGCAGTGCAATTCGTAGCAAGGGGATGAGGTGGCCAAACCGAACTGTTGATCCAACGTCATAGCCATCGTTTCTCTGCATGTTCCTAACCACCATCACCTCCGCTTTGCCATTAGCCACCGCCACCACTGCCAGTCCCGACGATTTTCCCAACTGGACACTCCACATGTGTTGGCTGCACATCTCGTTGGCAATTTTGAACGCAACTAAGCTTGTTCAGATCCCACGAAGCTATGTAACTAGCTGAGGGTGGCCAGTTGACTGGCCACCAATCCCGTTCAATCCTAACCATTTTCATAGACATGCAGTTTCGAAATATAGTTTATGCAATTGACGAATGAGTTTAGACACTTACCTGTGTGGCTGTGGATGCGTTATGCAGACTTCGGGTCTTGGAACCACTGCATCACTTGCTGCAGCCTCATGCATGAGTGTTAGAACCCATTCCTTCGTTTGTTGATGCTATATGCACGGGTTTTGGAACCCGATCCTTAAGTTGCAAACGCTGCATGCACAGGTTCTGTTGGGTTCCGACTGCTGAGGATGTTCTCACGTCCAAGAGGAGTTTTTTTTTATGTTCCCTTTGTTGATGTTGTCCCTGCCTTCAGAGTATGTCTTCTAGAGGGATCAGCTGCCACAGGATTCTTGTAGGATGTCCTGTAGCTACTTCTCCTCCTAGGATGTAGGCTAAATGAGCAAGGCTATATTACTGACGAGGGATTCATTGATGAAGAGTTTAGATGGAGCTTGGACAGGTAGGTTGTGCGAGACTTTGTTTCTTGACTTGTCACTGAAAATTATTGCTATCAATCTAAGGAAAACATGGTTTCTTGTATGACTGTACAAGAACACATAACCAGGTGGGTGCAATGGAGGTGTAAAGAGATGGAACAGGGTGCCTTATGGTGATGGGTGGAAACAGGGGTGGTTGTAAGCCCAACAAGTAGATTCCAACCTTCGAATTTCCTCCCAAGATCGATTTTGGCCTGTCTTTAGGTTCTACAGGATCTTCTTGTAGAAATAAAGAACTTCATGTAGAAGGCGGAATCTCGACCTAAATGTGATCAAATCCTAGGAAAGAGGAGTGGTCATGGAGGGAGTGTTTTTAGGGATGTCCTGTAGCCTGGTATGGACCCCTATCCTTGTTTTGCATGACCCTCCTTTCTTGCAATGTATTCCTTGCAACCTGCAATTATTTCATAGAGATTAGTCCTGTTTTTTTTTTTTGAGAGAGAGATAGCTAGGGCGCCTCCATGAGGTTTTCACCCTCACTGTCTACCCTAGGCGCCTCTAAGAATTTTTCACCTAGGGATCTTTTTATTCCATTTTTTTTCTTTTTTCTTTTGATGATCAAGGTGTGGGTGGAGTAGAGGCAGGGCCCTGCTCCACTGCTAGCATTGATTTGTCCAAAGTTTCAATGAACTCCTGCCTCGAAAGGGGTTTCCTGTAGATTTTCAATCGATGCCCATTGATGAGCATGGGGATGGATTCTTCATCAATGGTCCTGATAAGGACTGAACCATTGTCGTTTCATTTCTCCACTATATATGGTTCTAACCACCTTGTCCTCAGTTTCCCTTTGAAATCCTTGTATCTTGAGTCGTACAGTAGCGCCCAATCTCCTGGTTGGAATTGCTTTTCATTACGGTGTCGGTAATGCCATATCTTTATTTGGAGTTGAACCACTTCTGAGTGGAGGAGGGCTTGCATTCTTTGTTCATCTAATCCATTCAGCTGCAGTAATCTTTCCCATTGTGCATGGATGAGATCTAGGTCCAGCTAAGCTACCACCCTCAATGTGTTGTACTTGAATTCTATGGACAACAAAGCTTTCTTCCTGTAGACCAGCTCATACAGTGTGAAATCTATTGTAGTTTTCCAAGTGGTTTTGTAGGCCCAGGTGGCCTCAACCAGGCGATCTTCCCAGTCCTTTCTGTTGCTGCTCACCACCTTAGTCAAAATCTCTTCCAATGCTGTATTAGTGACTTCCACATGCCCATTTGCTTGTGGGTGATACAAGGTAGAAGTTTTGTGCTTGATCTTGTGATGAGAGAGCATGTCTTCAATCAAGTTAGAGGTGAACTAGCTTCCTTGATCAGTGACTAACTCTCTTGGGTAGGCAAACTTGTAGAAGATATTTTCCCTTAAAAATTCAGCCACTTTTTTTTCTATCACTGCCTTGATTTCCTTTGTTTCTGCCCACTTTGTCAGGTAGTCGGTGCACACAATGATGTAAAACCTTTGCTTTGAAGGATGGTTGATAGGACCCACAAAATCCATGCCCCACTTCACAAATGGCTCAAAGGTCACTTGAGGTTATAGGGGAATTTCATCCCTTGGAGTCGGTTTCCCCATCCTATGACATCGGTCACACTAGGTGATGTATCTTCTGACACCTGGATGAAGAGTAGGTCAATAGTAGCCTGCCTATAGAATTTTGAAGGCAGTCCTTTTTGCTGCAAAGTGGCCTCCACAGGGCCCATTGTGACAGGTTTCCCCGATCCAAGTGAATGGGGGACTCTTCTCCTTTGAGGATAGGTGCAGAGGGAACTGTGCTGAGACAAAGTAATCTGCTGTATCAGCAAACCATGGAGAGAGTACTGAGATAGCAAACATGTGTTCATCTGGCATCTGGTCATCCACTGTCCCTTCTTCACCTACAGGCAAATCCAATCTAGAAAAGAAGTCAGCAACAACATTTTCCTTAACTGGCTTGTCGACAATAGTAAAATCAAATTGCCACAACAAAAGTAACCATCAAATGATACGCACATTTACATCAGGCTTATTCATTAAGTATCTAATTGCAACATGATTAGTGTGTATGAATGTTTGATAACCAGTGATATAATGTCTAAACTTGTTAGGGAATGGAATATAGCCAGTAATTCTTTTTCGGTTATAGTATAGTTCATCTCTACCTTGGATAGGTTTTTCCTGACAAAGAATATGGCATATGGTAGTTTCTCCTCAACTTGTCCTAAGGCTGCCCCTATGGCTTTGTTCGAGGCATTAGTGTGAATGTGGAAAGGTAGGGCCCAGTTTGGACCTCTCAAGATCGGGCGGACACAAGCTTATCTTTCAACTCATCCAGAGCCCCTTGATAGTCGTCAGTCCATTTAAACTCAACATCTTTCCCTAAGAGGCCAAACAATGGCAAGGCTAGCTTACTAAAATCTTTAATGAATCTTCTATAATATCCTGCTAAGCCTAGAAAACTCCGAACATCTCTTACCTTTTGAGGAGGTGGAACCTTTTGGATGATAGAAATTTTGTTAGGATCCACCTGTAATCCTTGCTGAGAAATGGTATGACCTTGCACAGTCCCTTCGGTCATCAGGAATTCAGATTTTTCGGGACTAAGGGACAGGTTCATCTCAATACACTTGGTTAAAACTTTTCCCAAGTTAGTCAATGCTTCCTGGAAGTTGGACCCATAAGGAGTAAAGTCATCCATATAGATTTCCACTGAATTGTGAACCAGCTCAGTAAATATGCTTAGTACCACTCTCTGGAAAGTGGCAGGAGCGTTGCATAGCCCAAAGGGAAGGACCCGGTAGGCAAAGGTACCCCATGGACAAGTGAAGGTGGTCTTATCTTGGTCCTCTAGGCTAATTTCGCTTTGATTATACCCGCTGAACCCATCTAGGAAAGAGAAGAACTTCTTCCCCGCTAGTCCATCCAACACTTGATCTATGAAAGAAAAAGGGAAATGGTCCTTCTTGGTGGCTTTGTTAAGTTCTTGGTAATCTGCACAGATTCTCCACTTCCCATTTTTCTTGGGCACAAGCACCAGAGGTGAGACCCACTCACTGTTAGAGATGGGGTAGATGAATCCTGCATCCAACAACTTTTGCAATTCTTCTTTGACAATGTCTTTAAGGGCTGGATTCATTCTCCTCTAAGGTTTCCTGACTAGTTTACAATTCTCTTTAATGTAAATGTGATGGGTACAGACTGAAGGGTGGACTCCTTTCATCTCCTTATAGCTCCAAGTGAAAGCATCCAAATGATGGTTCAATAAGCTACACACCTCCTTCTCTTGGGAGAGAGATAGGGCTAAGCTAATCTTTAAGGTTCTTTTGGGGCCAAATTCCACATTCTTAACTCTAGGAGAGGTCGGATCAGCCACACAGAGGTTCACTAAAGTCTTGGCTTGGCTACCTCCAACCAACTCCTCTAATGACAGTTCACCGGGAGGTGGGTTTTGAATCAAGTTCTCAATCAAGTCATCCTAGGTTTAAGGGCCTCCCTTGGTGGCCTCTACTATGCACAATGGTGCAGAGTAGACCTCATCCTCATCTCCCTCTTCCAACCAGAGTGGTAAGTCATGTTCTAGCAGAGGTTGGGCAAGAGGGTATAGGACTAGCTATTTGGACATAGGCCCATTCTTGATGGTCATGCTCCCAGCTCGACAACTGATGTAAGCATCCGCAGTAGCTAACCAAGGCCTTCACAAAATGAGGGGGTATCCAGTGAGTTTTTCCTTTGGTTGAAGGACCAGGAAGTCCGCAGGGTACTCCCAAGAGTCAACAAAGACCAGGACATCTTCCACAATCTCTTCAGGAGTCACGGTGGAGCAGTCTGCTAACTGCAGTACTATCAAGGTCTTTCTTAAGGAACTCTGAAGGTTGAGTTTAAGCATAGTGTCCCTGGTCATCACATTAATGGCAACCCCTAGATCAATCAAGGTGTGGGGGATTATGGTGCCATTGATGTGGACATCAACTACAGGACTCCCAAGGTCCAAATATTTTGGACAAATTACTTACCCCAACATTAGATTGGACAGTTGTCCTATGACATTGATAGTCGGGGCATCTCTCTTGCGCTTGCCTAGGTGCCTAAAACACTTCTCCTTGATCAATTTGTTGTATATTGGTACATCTTTTATGGCCTGGAGAAGTGGTATTTTCACACACAACTGCTTAAGTTCTCCCAGAAGTTCAGTCTCCTATGGATTTGGTTGTGTGGTTACTGTTAGTCACTCAGGAAAGGGTGGAATGGATTTTGGTTCACTTTCCTGTTTCTCTTCCTCATCCTCCAAGGGAGGAGGTTGGTGGTCTGGAAGGACCTTCCTAGATTACAGGTTGATCTCCTGGATCTCCACAACATAGGTAGGGCATGTTGTCTCCCCAGTGTATACCTGTTGGGCCTGTCCGTTGTTGGGGTTCGGTTTCGGTTGAGCAGGCATGTAGGGTTGTCTTGGAGGAGCAGAGGTAATGGTTGTGGTTGAGCAGGTGGTGGAGGCAGAATGGTAGGAAGAGATTTGTATTGGGGCCTCCACCTTGACTGAGGTGCATTCCACTGAGGTTGTGGCTGGACATGTGAGTGAAAGGAATGAGTAGTAGGTTGAGTATGGTATTGAGATGGATAAGACCACGAAGGAGTTGCGGACCAGGAAGGATGAGCAGGGGGGGCCCAAGAAGGGATATGAGCGGATTGGTTGGGGCTATAATAAGCTTGGGATGTCCCTTGCATCCCCTACTAGTAAGGTCTGGGCCCATGTGGCCTCCTTTGGTTGAGGAAGTAGAGTGATTCAGTGGCTGCCTCAGTCCCCTGGTAAATGGCTTTAAATTTGGGTAAGGTTGGGCATTGGTTTGTGGGGTGGTCTTCCTCACAAACAAAACATACGTCTACTGAGTACAATGGACACTCATTCTTAGGGTGCTTCCTCGTACATCTGGGACAGAAAATGGCCAAAGCCCTCTCATCTTCGTCTTTCTTTTGTTGGATTCAGAAAGTATCAAGTTGCATGGAAATGGTCTGTCTCATCTCACTTTTGAGGTCTTCCATCTTATTAGAAAACTCATGTTTGGAGGAGGTGGCACTAGCTGAAAGTGGATTTCCCCTACCTTTTTTTTGAGCTTCCCTAGAATGGTTTCTAAACACATTCTTTATGTCCTCATAAGGTAGTTGGTAGATGCCTCCTCTGGTTAGCAAATGAGGGTATCTAGAAGGTCTTCAGGGACTCCTCGGAGCATAACCAACTTCAGAGATTTAGGGTCAAGTGTGCACCTGGCCCGTTTATAACTAAGCTGGAACCTTTCCTCATAGTCTTCTAAAGACTCATCACTTCCCATGGTCATCTGAAAGATCTCTCCCTTTGTTTCTTTTGACCTATAGTAGTCTCGGTATTTGTTGTTAAAGGCTTGCTGCATCTGAGCCCAAGTTGTAATATTGTTTCCAGGTAACCCCATGAACCAGCATAGTGCTGCATCCTTGAGGGTAGAAGGAAAGAGTTTCAACTTTTGCTTATCCTCGGCATAGTCATATGTTTGAAAAAGGATATCAAACTCGAACAGGAAGGTATCAGGGTCTTCAATGGTCAACCCATGGAAGTGAGGTAAGGCTAACGGACTTATGTTCTTCATTTTCATGTCCCCATTAGTCTCTCGGATGGGAAAGGCACCTTCTATTCTCTCCTCATCTCCTATACCATTTCTGTGTTCAGCCATGGTCTCAAGAGGGATGTTCTCTTGCTCTTCTTCTGTTATAGGATCTTTGTATATCTCATGAGGTTCACCTATAGGTTCTTCTGGATCACTGCCACCAAAGAAGAGAGAAGGGTGACTCAGTGATGTGGTGGGGGTGTTGGGTAAGAATTTTCCGTTATTATCTCTGTTCCTATGAGGCATGCAATGAAATATTTTTGGTTGCTTTTGTTCTTTTTTCTGCTTGTACCTGCAAAATTGAAATGTATTGAATTGCAACTAACTAAAATCTATATTTCCGAAATGAAATTGCAGGAATGAAATGCTAAGCTACGCTTGCAGAATTCAAATGCTAATCTACACTTGCAGAATTGAAATTGCGGAGTTGAAATGTTAATCTACACTTGTAAAATTTAAATGCTAGTCTAAGAAAGCAGGAAATGTCTAGTCTACTTTTGCGGAAATGAAATTGCAGAATGGAAATGAAATAAACTACATAGCAGAAGGTTGTAGTAGAAAATAAAAGAAAAGCAGAAATCAGAAATACTCTGACACTTCCCCGGCAACGACGCCAAAAAAGATGGTGGGCTCCAGTATTACAGCAATAATGCTTCAACTCTTGGGACTCCCTTCTTTACTTTTATCAACCCGGTAGTTCATAACAAACTTGGAAGCGACGATGCTGTATGCACAAGTACCAGCTCTTGCCGCGGCTGTCACTTGGTCAGTTGGCACAAGTCCGCTAGGAGCTTAAGCCAACTTCTATGAGCTCTTAGAAGAATATTTTTAACTGATGGATGAAAGATAACTCGAAGGAGGCTAATCCACTTACAAAAAGAAACTAAAAAGCTGAAAGGAAATGCAAACCCTAACAAACCCTAATTTTACCGGCTAGCCCTACTGATGCAAGAAAGAGGATGAAAGCTATTGAAAGAGATTCCATTGACTTCTAGGAAGGTAAAATGCATGTGCCTAAGCTACTTCTACAGTAACATCTGAAAAAACATATTTTTGTATTTTTGAGTAAGTTGTCAGAATTACAATGCATGTGCTTTAACTGTTTTTGACTATGTAGAGGCGAGGTGAGGAATGGAACTAGCATGGTACTTGCAAGAGGTTGGGAAGGTGAGAAGAGGGTCTAAGGGGTCCCTAGCACCCTTCCAAAGAGTTTCATAGTGTTCGGATATCAAGAAACTGCTTTCATGAGCTTCTACAGGAAGTCTGCAGGGGTTTTACAGGATGTTCTAAAAGGGAATTTTGGAGGGTTGATGGAGGAAGAAATTTGAAGAAGTGGGTATGGAGGTGAGATAAGGGTGTGAGGAGGTCCAGGACTTGGTGGAGGGAGCTGAGGAGTGGTGAGGATGGTTGGATTTGTTCCAGGGGTAGAGAAATGTTACACAAAAACATTGAAATTAGGGCAAAGCAAGAGAATGTGGCAAATATAAGGCAAGAATATGAGTTAGAGGATGGAGCAGGTGGGATTGATGGAGTATGGGTAGATATAGAGGTATTACAGGTGCTCTGCAAGTTATTTCTCAAACTAAAGAGACGAAGACACAAAAAATCAAGGACCTAGCTACTTTAACCTAATTTGACCTAAATAACAGCAAAGAAAATGAACAACAGTTTATTTGCAATGAAATCATGTGAAATAGCTATGCAAACTAAGCAATCATGAACCTGAGCATGTAACCACAACTGGTATCAACTTCCGCAAATGAGAATCTAACACTAATAATTGCATGATGAAGCAAAGATAGTGTTTTTGGTGGCAGCAAGGACACCTTGGTCCCAGCTCATGGTCCCACTGAGGCAGAGGTGAGATCAGAGGTGCTTGATAGCCTTTTCTGAAGATATTCTCTGTTATTAACCTATCAAATCAATCTGAACATGAAAAGCCTTTTTAATCATCAACAATGATCTAGGTAACCAAGCAAGATTTTAATCTACTTAAGAGAAATTATTTCTGCAAAAACACTAAAAACAAATAATAGTACACAAAGGAGGCCTTGGCACTTGTGTTGGGCCCAACCCCAAGAGCTACAGGCTCCTAAGAAAAATATCAGAACTGATGCCAAATGAACCTGCCTTCCATTACTCAGAAATGAGCATGTCACAAAGAAAGTTGTATAGCAGAGGCTACAAAATGAGCTGAAAAACTAACAACACTATAGTGCAAAATACAAATGCTCAGAAAGTAACCTATGAAGGTTGGAAGCCTTCCTATTTATGCACTACAAGGGTCTCCAGCAGCCCTCCTTAACTCAAGGGGCTCCGCTGCTCAAACTGCTAGTGATCAGTCACTTTACACAAAACTGCTCGACTGCCCTTGGGAATCCTTTTCAGTGGCCTGTTGAACTCCTAGCTGAGGGTGGAGAATTCGAGGAAGGGGCCATTTAATGAAGGAGACACCTTTCCTACGAATCCTCACCCTTGTTCCTTCATGCTTAGCTGTCATCTCGCTCATAATTGCTTGGCCTTGGTCCAAAATTTGTCCAAAAATATGCAATAACCACGTGTTAGCCTTCTTGGTCAAGTGACTATTCTCATTCGTTCAACTAACATAAATATAGTCAAAAAACATGCATAAACTATGAAAAATGGTGGATTGACAAAGAAAAGTTAGGCAAAATGAGCCCAATAAGTTATCCAATTCTGGGGCTCATCACATGGGTCATTACCATGGTTCCCTCAATACAATCTATCTAATATCATCGGCTTATTGCATTATTGTTAACTACTTGTGGTCCCTTACGTGATATGGGTTAACCACCTTATTTATTACTATGGTCCAATTCATTATTACATTATTCCCTTGGGTACCTCCCTTTGTACCTGATATTATCCTCCCTAGGTATACTACAAGTGGTATCAGAACACTTTCTTGGGCAACAGTGGAGAAATTTTTTTAATTTTTTGCAGGAACTTTCTGGGGAAGCAATCTTGTAGATAAAATCTATACGTTTTGGGGCAAATTATGTAAAATATAATTTCAGATCTGGATTCTTTGTGAAAAAATACCGAAGTTCAAAAAAAAAATCGGCCAAATCGGAGTCCGGATGAAGGAGATGTCGCTGATCTAAAAATCAGTGGTGTTGTAGACATTTTTTGGGGCAGCGAATTTGCAAATCAGATCTGTATGATTTGTGGAAAAATATGCAAAATCTAATTACAAATTTGGGTTGTTGACGAAAAATTACTCCATTTAAAGAAAATAAAAATCAATCGAATCAGAGTCTAAATGAAGGAGATCTCGCTGATTTAAAAATTAGTTCTGTTGCAGACATTTTTTGGAGTAGAGATTTTGTGGCATAGATTTGTACGTTCTAGTGAAAAATATGCAGAATCTAATTGCAGATTTGGATTATTTGTGAAAAACTACCCAATTTCAAAAACAAAAAAAATCGAATCGGAGTTCAGATGAGGGAGATATCGCTGATTTAAGATCAACTAATTTTTCAGCAATTTTTTGTGACGGCAGAAAATTGCAGCGCGAATAAGAAATTCCAGTGTCTAGATTGGGATTTATATCACATGGGAAGATGCAGAATGGTTGTTCCATTTCCGAAAACAGGTCATAATAACGATCCTGAGCAATATTGATTGAATTGTGGCCATTTCAAATTTTCGCCAAGTAAGCGATTTGCTTTCAAAAACCCTCTTCATGGCTTATAACAATAAGTTTTTTGCAAGAAAAAATAATGGGCCTTCTATTGAAAATTTTATAGCACATCTTAGGTTTGACTGCCCAGGGTGTTGGAAGGACAAAATAGGGTATTATTTGAAAGATAAGGCTGCTATATGGTGGAAATCACTTGACAGTGAGATTCTGAAGTTATGACGTGCTCACAAAATTGAAGAACTACTTTTGGACAAATGGTCTCATACTAGAGAGGAGGAAACCAAAAAGCCTAGCAAATATTTTATTTTTGCAGGAAAGAAGGAAACCAAGAAACCTAAAGGGTTATTTTTTACTGATATCTCCTTATTGCAGGTTCATGGATTGATTCAGAAGGAGAAGATCATTGTGTCTATAAATCTTAATTGCAACCATAATTTTATCAATGTTAATTTGAAAAAAAATTACAAGTTCCAGCAAAACACATTGAAAACACACAGGTTGATAATGGGGATGTTCAAGTTTATAAAGATTTGAAGCTTTCTATGGATAAGTATGTGTTGCATTGTGACTTTTATAATTCAGATATGGTTAACATGGATGTTGTTTTGGGATACCCTTGGATGGAATCTATGGGTTCTATCAATATTAATGTGCAAAAGAAATTCGCGAAGCTCTCGTATAAAAAGAAGAAAATTACATTGCAGGATATTTCCATTAAGACCCAAGCAGAAGATGTTCTAGGGACTGACACATCAGATGATGAGCCCTTGATGGTCGAAAACCAAACACAAACATCAAACCAGGTACAGGTAGAGTCCAAGGAGGTTGAAGCAGAAAATGTTATAGGTACAAATACTTCAGATGAGGAATCGGTGGTTAAAGTAATATTGGAAGCTAAGCAACAACAAAATATGCCACAACATGTACCAGCTACCAATCAGGCTCCATTAGGTGGTGAATTAAAGAAAACGACACCATGGGTTAAAACTTCAGCATATCACCACTCGCATCACCCCACAAGAAAACAACCAATAAGATGGCCACAAATTAGCCACAAGGACAACAACCCCGACATGACAAATAGAGAGGAGTGACGATCCAAACAGAAGAGCCACAATGGTCAGCTTCCATCTCAAGCAAGCGAGACACCAACTAGATCAATCGTTCACCTTTCTCTAGGATGGCTAGATGCCGGTGCATGGTACCAGTGGACTACTCTTTTGAGTAGATCTTATTATTTTTTATCTTCCCATGTTTCGGAGACGAAATATGTTAAGGGGGGTGGCATGTAGTATACCTAGGGTGGATAATATGGGGTACAAAGGGAGGTACCAAAGGGAATAATGTAATAATGGGATGGGCCATAGTAATAAATAAAGTGGTTAACCCATATCATGTAAGGGACCACAAGTAGTTAACAATAATGTAATAAGCCCATGGTATTAGATAGATGGTATTGAGGGAACCATGGTAATGACCCATGGCATTGTATGTATGAGGCCTATATAGAGGCTAGAGACTCCCCATTGAGAGGTGTCAAGGAATATTGTATGAACAGGCATATGGCTTGTGGAATGTTCTCCTTCCCTAAGGAGTGAATGTATGGTGTTGTCCTACCTTAAGGGTTTGATTAATAAAGTGAAGCATTTCTATATTCAGATCTTGTTATTTCTTGGGTTTATTTTTATTATCATATATTTTTGGGTTAGATCTATAACAAATAGATTAAATATTCAGATATGATAGGAAGGAATATTCACTTATATTAGTGACAAAATAGATACAAAATGTATATCACCAGAAAATAATATCTTCTCCTCAAGCTTCTAGCATGGTCTCCTTCTCACAATACAACATATTTCTCGTGTTATGGTGTTGATACTCTCTCTACATCCTTTCCTCTTGGTGATATTACATAGGTTAATTCTATCCTCTAGGAGATTGTATCTAGACACTTAAGTGCTTGTGAGGTTAGGAAACCTCTAGAATAATGAACCCCTAGCAAACTCACATGCAAGTGGGTCAAGTTGATCTCCATGTGAATAAAAAACTCTAGAAACCTTTTTCACAATTATGATATTTTCCTCAATTATGTCAATTATGAAATAATTATTATCTCGTAAATATAAAATTTTGAAAAAATAATTATGAGAAATAAATCAATTATGTAATTCCACCCTTTTGACATGGTATGAATCTCACATAAGCAAAAGAAAAGTGGAACGGGATGCATTCTAGCCAATAACTGACGTAAGTTGAAATTCAAATTCTCTCAATAGAATGGAGTGGAAATAAGTTTATACAAATAATGAAATGCACACAGTCTATATCTGAATATTAACCCCTTATTGGTATTAGAATTGAATTCTGATAATTGTAGTGTAAAATAACTATATATAACTATATAATCATGGCAGGAAGAAGAGAAAATTATGCCCAAGTTAGCTATCTTGGGCCATAGCAAGGATTAAACCCTACTCATTGGCCCATGGAAAAACAGTCCTAGATAAATAATGTTAGGGCTTAGAGAAAGAGCTGAGGCAGACTCCCATGACAGGAGTTTTCTAAGCCTCTTGCATAGTTTTTACACTTTTGTAATTTTATACTTTATATAGATGGACAATTTTTTATAATAAGTTATAGTGTGTGCATGTTTAGTACAAAAGTTAATGAAAGTAATATGAATATGCATAATTTATATAAAGGATGTACAATACATATGCATAGTGATCAATAAGATAAAAAATATCAATAAGCACGTAAAGGTATTGTAGTAATTCGTAAGCAAGCTACATGTTTCATTTTTAGAAAAAGAAAATTCATATACTTTTTTCTCATAAATGAAGAAAATATCATTTTAACCTCTCTCCATACAGTCTTCAACCTCAAATTACATAAAATACTAAGAAAAAACCTGTATGGGTAATCATATTTTATTAACATGCATGATAAAACATAAAGGAACAAAATATAACCACTATTATGGAAATGAAAGGAAAAGGGTTTATAGTCTTAGACATATAGGTCTTTGTTAGGCCCTTATACTACTAGTGTAACCCCTTATTGTTATTAGTACAACCCACTTATTATATTGATGTACCCATGTAGTGCCCATATTGTTACTAGTGTGCCCCATAAAAGCCCACTATTGTTATTATTGTGCCCTTACATTATTATTGTTATGTCAGCTCTGATTATGTTACGACCCCTTAGACTCTTATATATAGAAAGGAGGTCTTTTCATTTGTATCATCCAAGAATTGTTCATTTGTGTAATGTAAAGGAGGTTGCCCCCTCGAAGAGATTGAATTCTAAGG
Source organism: Pinus taeda (assembly GCA_000404065.3). Lineage (NCBI taxonomy): Eukaryota > Viridiplantae > Streptophyta > Pinopsida > Pinales > Pinaceae > Pinus > Pinus taeda. Next base: position 67,846 of record APFE031494788.1, read on the forward strand.
TGTTGATCTCTCTTTTCTATCTTTTTGTGAGCTGGTTTCATAACATTTGGTATTAGAGCTTTAGATTCTAGGGTTTCGCTGCTCCAAATAGGTCATCGTGGCATTTTTGCTATAATGTTTTTTCTGTAAAGGTTCAGAAGCTAAAATAAAAACCCATTTGAGAAGCAATCGCGACGGACCTCGGGTCCAAATGTCAGAGCTTTGCGTGCTATATTTGCAGAGATATGATCTGAGGAAGTTGGTCTTTTTGCAGACGCCTAAATTACATTCGAAACAGGTGACCTGGGGAAAATCGTCATAACTTTCTCTCTAAACATCGGATTGAAATTTCGTAAGAAGGTATAGAAATATGATAGACTGTAGTTTCTTGTATATTTTTTTCAAAGCCACAGGTTGAAACAGTGACTCATGGCACGTCGTACAACTTCGCTCTACTGAACTAGTCTATAATAAGGTCACTGTGGGATATTTTGCATAACGCTTCCTTGGAGAATCCAATTTGGATCATACTGGTGACATTGGAAAGAAGGCACATAGGGCTACTGCAGGTCACAATTTCAGAACTGGAAGAACCGATATGACAGAGTTATAGTCATTTCAATATTAAGCTCCTAAAATCAAGAAGAGGTGATATGAGGAAGTTTGATGGCAAGGATCCAATAAATTGGATACTTCAGATGGAGCAATATTTTGATCTACATGGTGCACCGATGTTACAAAAGATATGTATTACATCTTCATATTTAGAACCAGATCAATTTTTATGGTATAAAGGGCTTTGTTCTCATAAAAAACTTGTTACGTGGTCAATTTTCACAAAGGAAATGATAGCACATTATGGTGATACAAAGAGCAACACCTTCTTTAGAGCAACACCACAACAATTGGAAAGAGTAAAAATGTTTTGTTACATAGAGGAAAGTAAAATTATGGTAACAAGGAAGTCTACCCCTCACAACTATAAAGATGGAAGTGTTGTTTCTCCTAGCCTTCCACAACCTACAAGAGTTACACCACAATAATTGGAAGAAAAAAGAGAAAAAGGGCTTTGTTACAATTGTGATAGAAAATACACTAAAGGTCATAAGTGTGTTGAGAAGAAATTATTTTACATAGATTGTGAAGAGGAATAAGAAAAGGAGCAAGAAAGGTTAAAAGAAGAAGATATACTCCAAGAACAAAGCCTAGACAAAGAAGAAATGAATCTGACCATATCTTGTAATGCATTGGCTGGAATTACCACTCCTCAAACCATCAAGATAGAAGGACATATCAAGAAGAAAAAGGTGCAGGAAGTGAAAGATCACATCGAGAAAGAAGAAATGAATCCAACCATATCTTGTAATGCATTGGCCAGAATTACTACTCCTCAAACTCTCAAGATATAAGGAAATATCAAGAAGAAAAAGGTTCAAGTAGTGAAAGATCACATCGAGCATCAACAACAAGTTCTCCAACTTTTAAACGATAACACCACTTTGGTGCAAAATCAAATGAAACAACAGGTAGATCAACATTGCAATGAAAGAAGTTTTGATGTAAATGATTGGGTATTTTTAAGGTTACACACATACAAAAAAATGTGCCTCAAGAAATCTATTTATGAGAAGGAAATGTTGGCAATACTACACACACTTGACAAATGGCAACATTATCTAATGGGAAGACACTTCAAGGTAAAAACGAATCATGATAGTATTAAATACTTTTTAGAACAAAGATTATCCTCTGAAGAGCAACAAAAATGGGTCACAAAGATGTTGGGTTATGACTTTGAAATCATCTAGAAAAAAGTGAAGCAAATTGTCATGGCAAATGAACTCTCAAGAAAGGATGAGGATATGGAAGCATTTTTGTGCGCCATTTCTATAATCCAACTAGATTGGATAAATGAAAGAAGGGATGAATGGAAGAAGGATGAAGAAGTGTGGCCACTCATTCAAAATTTGCAAAAGATCCCAATTCAAACAATATGGCCAGAACTTGAAGAGGAAGGAAAAATCATATTGGAACCTGGAGCAGTCACAAAAACAAGAACCTGACAGCTATGAAATCGATCAATTTCAGAGTATCTCATCAAGTGGAAGAACTTACCCTACTGAAAATTCCACATGGGAGGACAAGAATTTTATACATAAGCATCAAGAACTACTCAATCATTGAGGACAACACTTTTTGAAGGAGAGGGGCATGTTAGGCCCCTATACTACTAGTGTAACCCCTTATTGTTATTAGTACAACCCCCTTGTTATATTGTTGTACCCATGTAGTCCCCATATTGTTACTATTGTGCCCATAGAATCCCACTATTATTATTATTGTGCCCTTACATTATTATTGTTATGTCAGCTCTGATTATATTATGACCCCTTCGACTGCTATATATAGAAAGGAGGTCTTGTCATTTGTATCATCCAGGAATTGTTCATTTGTGCAATTTAAAGGAGGTTGCCCCCTAAAAGAGGCTTATTTCTAAGGTGTTTATATCTCTTTTCTATCATTTTATGAGATGGTTTCATAACAGATGTTACTGTCTGTGAGATCCCAATCGTCAAGGTGCATCGGAGACGAACTACTAACTAAAATTCCATCCTTTGTCTCAAGATACACCATATTTTCCTTATCTTTCATGAGTCGTCAGCCAGCCCGTTGTTTAGGCAACAACATCCAGACCATTTTTGCTTCACGTCTGAGAATTGGTATATCCCCTATCGTTGGTGCTGAGCACGGCGTAGCGTCCGCGACCGTCGACACGATGCTATCTAGAAGCGCTTGCATCTCGATTGGCCATATTAAAAACCTCGGGCTTACCCCTTGAGCATTGAAGTTTAACAGTTCCATACTAACAGGAAGGCACAATAGCTTACTTCTCTAGACACCACAATTTGTTTGGTGTATGCCCCACCGTGATTTATAGGCTTGTGAAAATTCAAATTCGACCATTCCCTCCTTTTTAGGTACATTAACATTATATCTACAGTATATTATTCTGGATCTAGCTCATACATTGTATCTTAATTGCCTGCTGCCTTCTCCTATTCATAGTATCTCAGACATCTTGTCATGAACAGTGACAACAATGGTCACATCCATGTTTAACCACACAGCAACGTGACCCCTTCTGCGCAACCATGACCTTTGTAACATACTGATTCTGCGCGCACCCCTTTTGTCACGCAACCTCCTAACAGACTGTTTTACCATCCCGCACTCTCTTTCAATTGTCCGAAGCAGTAAGAGTATGCTTCGATTGGTTAGCCAGGTAGCTGGCCCTCCCGTGTAGAGCTTCAGGCGGCTGCGATTTACTCTTGCTGGGAAGGGCTCCCCATTAAGCCTTCTAAGCTAGACTGCGCCTCCATCTATTACTTCTTTGACTACATATGGTCCCAACCAATGCATTCGGAGCTTACCAGGAAATTTCTCGAACTTGATGTCGTACAATAATACTAGAACGTTTTGTTTGAATGTGCGTAACTTGATATGGCGATCATGCCAAGATTTTTCTTGCTTCTTTTGTACTTGTTGATGGAATCATGCCAGAAACCATTCTTCTTCCAGTTCTTCCAGTTGTGCGAGCCTCTCTACGAGGGCCCGACGGTCTACCATGCCTATCATCACTGCTATTCGCAAACTGGGTACAATGTATTCCATTGGCATGATGGCTTCCGTGCCGTGGACTAATCGGAAAGTTGTCTGACCCATCAATTTCTTGCATGTGGTTAGGTATGCCCATAGCACAGCAGGTATGTGGAAATCCCAATCATTCCGCTACACATTACATACTTTGGTTAACAGAGTCTTGAAAATATTGAAAGCTTCGACAGTCCCATTTGCTTGCGGATGGTACAACTTACTTTGCTGATGATATATCTGGAATTCCTCAGTGAGTGCGCTGATAGTTTCATTTAGGAAGTGCATTCCACGGTTTCTCATGAGAATTTTCAGACATCCAAACTGTGTCAACACATTCTCGAACAAAAATTTCACAGCTGTAGCAGCCGTGCATTCCTTAACTGGCTGTGCTTCTTCCCATCGAGTCAAGTATTCTGTGGCGGTGATGATATAGTTCGCACCCATCTTTCCTTGAGGTGTGATGGGCCCCACAAAGTCGATCACCCATTTCGCGAACGGTTGCAACCTCATCTATGGATTGAGTGGCATTTTGTCCCTTCACAATGGTTTCCCAATCCATTGACATATGTTACAGGCACGACAATACACTTTTGAGTCTTGATGTAGAGTTGGCCACCATAGTCCAGCACGAAGAATCTTTTGTGTTGTTGCACGTCTCGCATAATGCCCTCCTACAGCCCCCCCCATGTGATTCTGTGAGGATCTATCCTCGCTCAAATTCAGGTACATATCTTTGTAATATTTCATCGTTTCCCATTTTGTAGAGGTGCCCCATGATAATAGTAAAATCCGATGTGTGTATTACCAATTCTTTCCTCTGCTAAACTGAATATCCCTATGGCCGTCCCTATGGTTAAGAAGTGGACTATGTCCTCAAAGTGTTCGTCCGGGACACATACTGCATAGAGCTATGCATCGGGTAATCCTTCCTCCAAATTTGTTGTCTCCTCACCGTTCTCAATTCGCGAGAGGTGATCTGGACCTGCGTTTAGGCATCCCAACTTCACAATGAATTCGAAGTCATATTCTTGGAATAGTAACAGCCATCTACAAATACGCCCCCCCAACACAGGCTTATTCACTAAGTATTTCAACATGGAATGATTAGTATACATCTTAAAGTGCCCACCCAGTAGATAGTGGCAGTATTTCTAGAGTGCATATACCATCCCCAGTCCCTCGCGCTCAGTAGTAGAATAGTTCTTTTCATCTTTGGATAGTCGCCGCTTGCCAATGCAATCAGGTGAGCGATTCCTTCTGCACCTTCCTACATAAGTCCAGCACCCAACACAATACAAGATGCATCAACATGTACATGAAATTCGATGTCCCATTTTGGAAAGACCAGAATGGTAGCAGATGCCATTTTTTCCTTGAGAACCTCCAGACTCTTCTTAAATTCCTCATTCCAACAATACGTAGCATCCTTTTTCAACAATTGTTCCATTGGTGCCATGATTTGTGCATAGCTCTTAATGAACTTTCAGTAGTACCCAGTATGTCCCAATGTGGCGCACAGTTGTTTTACACTTCGCGATGCCTCTAGATTGAGTATCACAGCAACCTTTGCAGGATCCACCATCAGGCCTTGTCGGCCGACCACATAACCGAGAAAGTTTACGAAGGGGACGAGGAAAGTGCATTTCTTAAGGTTCAGCGCAATCTGGTGTCGTCGACATGTATCCAGCATCAACCGTGAACTTGCGATGTGTTTCTTGACTAGCCCAAATACAGTCCAATCGTCAAAATAAACTTCCAAAACCTTATAGATGAATTCCATGAATGCAACCACTATTACGCGCGAAAATATTGTTGGCATGTTCTTCAATCCAATGGGCATAATAGTGTACAGGAAACATCCCCATTCAGTCATGAAGGTTGTCTTGCTTCTATCTTCTAGTGTGATCTTCATCTGATGGTACCCTGAGAACCCATCCGTGAATGAGTACGCTTTTTGCCCGCCAACATTCTCCAGGACTTCATCTATTAATGGTGTCAGGAATGGATCATGTACATAGGCATAATTCAACTTTCGGAGGTCCACGCAGATTTGAATTTCGCCCTTCTGTTTTTTCTCTTGCACTATCATAGGACTCACATAGTTAGATTCTTCCACTGGTTCAATAATTCTTGTTGCTATCATTTTTTCCAATTCTTCGCGGACCTTTTCCTTATACTTCGGGTTCAGGGTTTTAGAGTTATCTTCATCACACCTAGGTCATCGAGGATCCCTTTTAACTTCGTGATTTTGGTCAAGAATAAGTCTTGATATTCTCGAAGTAACTCGATGATCTTATCCACCATGGCATCATCCCAATAGTCTCTTAGCGTCGCGTACTTCAGATCCTCATCTATACTAATATTTACCTGCTTCATTTTCGAGGGCATGGTGATTTCAGGGTCCTCGATCGATGGTCCGTGAACCTCACGGCTCCCCTCTGATTTCAGAATATTGATGTTTATGGGGTCATCATCGTCATCCTCTACTTGCACATTATAACATTCTAGGGCCTGGCTTAACTGATGTGACCATACTAGTTGCACTATTTGTTCTGGTTCCTGAGGTATTTTGAAAATGGTGTCTTTCACAACCTGTAGCACATCGTCAATAGTATCCATCCATTGGTCCTTAAATAAGAACGTTAATAAAAATCCTTCACACAAGATATCCAATTCGCCTGTACCATGTTGGAGTTCTGTCTCAGTATACCAGTTCCTTGGGATGACATCCAGGGTATGGTAAAATAAGTGTAACCACTTCGGCTGGGGTTCTTCTCCATAGGCTTTGGTCCATTTTGTGAGGTGTAAACGTGGGTCATCACATCCATTGTATTTCTTGGTTATTCATAGTTCCGACTTTCCAAACCTTATCCGCATCATCCTTCTACAGTTGCACTAGTTTTCAAAGGTTCCTTCATGTGTTCCCCACTAGCACGTAGGCATTGTGTGTAGCACCCACTTCAATGCGTTGAACCTCTGGTGCTTTGGAATTGCGCCCTCAAACTTATTCAATAATTCATCCACTGATGTCAACCCATCATAATCAGTAGATCTCGATCTTGAGTTGTTACTCAACGCAGTGACTTAGTCATCATATTATAGTTTAGCATTGTTACTTGGCTCAACCAGTTGTGTTAGTGTTCATCTTCTTCATCTAAATCCGTGGTGCAGGAATCTGTGCGCTCCCACGATATTCGCCCCTCCATAGTCGAATTTACCTAGTCCTGATTTCGCGTAGTTATTTTGTATACATAATCCAAGTCATCCTCACTTCCATCATCACGTACAGGTTCAGTGTAGCACACTCCTTCAGCTGGATCTAGCAGAATAACTACGCGGAGGGACTTCTTCTCAAATATCATCTTTCGCTTCTTTAAGTTGATGACTCCATTCATATTTATGGCCCAGTCTATTCCTAGCAGAGCGGGGTAAGGGTTGTTGTCATCCATAATTTCTATTACCTCAATGTCGGTTTGTGTGCTTGCATCTTTTATATCCATTGTTACTCCTTGCAATATCCCCATGGGCAAGATATTTTGTTGGTTCACCATCCGTAGTTGAATAGGAGACATTGTAATGCAGGCTAACCCATGTGTTCCCATGTCTGTTTAGGTAGCACATTTGCATCTGAGCCCAAGTCCAGGATGACCTGATCCATTTCAAAGTCACTAATCTGTGTTGTCAATCACATTTCTGTTATGCTTCTTAACCTGCAAAGTAATACCGAACCGAGAATTGCGAAGAAAAAATACCCAGAACATAGAATATGCGAAGAAAATATACCCAGAACACAGAATAGCAATGATTTTATTACTCAAAGAGAAATGTTCATAGGCCTCTTCGAGGGGGAAACATCCAAGCAGAGCTCGATTACAAAACAAGACACGATACTCCTCGCAGGGAGTCTCTATCCTTTATATATGACTCATACATGCAATACCACGGGCCAATACCGTGGGTTTTATTAATACCATCTATCTAATACTACCGCCCATTTAACCTTTATTTAATACTACCGCCCATTTACAACTAATTGTGGTCCCATTTGCAACTAACTGGGTTAACCACTTACAAATATTAATATGGGCTTTATTGACTCTTGACTATGACGTGATCCCATGACATGAATAAGGGGGTTAGGGTGGGACCCTAACAATGTCTGAGGAGTAGATACAGGGATAGTAGAAATCAGAGCTGTCGATACTCCAGAAGAAGGTGGGGTAAATGGAACAGATGTTGCAGTAGTTGCCGCAGACGTTTGAGGCAGAGTACGAGGCGTACGAGGCCCAGACTGAGAAACTACAGAAGGTGCAGAAGTTTGAACAGTAGACTGGACAGGTGTTGGGATGAACCAGAAACCAAGGGTTGTTCAGTTTGAGATGACAACTGCGCATTCGGTTGCAAGACCTGTTGGGATTGAGATGGATCCCACACTAAATTCGTTCCGGGTTATGGACCCATAACAGGTTGAGGATATTTTGGACCATAACCAGGTTGAGGGTAGGGTTGACAATATGATTGACCCGAAGGTGGTTGGTAACCTTGAGCTGGGTACTGACCTTGGGGTTGATAACCCGAAGGCACGTACTGATAATGGGGTTGACCTTGAGGTACATATTGATATTGAGGTTGATTTTGAGGTGCATATTGATACTGAGGTTCACCCTGAGGTACATATTGATACTGAGGTTGACCTTGAGGTACATATTGAGTCTGGGTTTGACCTTGAGGAACGTACTGTCCCGTAGGTATGTACTGTCCTTGAGGTTGTCGCCCAGGCGAAAATTGAGTACCTTGAGGTTTCCCCCCATGTATATACTGGGTACCATGAGGTTTCCCCCCAGGCACATACTGGGTACCTTGAGGTTGTCCCCCAGGCGGAGACTGGCTACTTGACATCATGATAATATCTTCTACACTCAGTGGTTTAGTCCCATTACTTCCAGTTAATAACTTTTGTTCGATAGTTTGAGGAGATGCTCCCGAAAAAGCACCAGACATAGACTGATACCCGGCAGGAACAGAAGGACCGCTGTACAAAAAGGTTTCCGGAGATTGAGAAAACATGGATGACTGCTTAGACATATTCAACAAAGAATAATAATCTCTAGGTGCTGGGTGATAAAAAATACGAGGTGGCGAAAAACTTACTCCCGGGTTTTCCAAAATATTACTCAATGAACAATACCAAGCACTGCTCCTAGGTGGACTATAAAATATTGATTAACACTTCCTAAGGTCTAAGATAGGTCGATCTTCTGGAAAAGGAATTCTTTCTTCGTTGTCTGAAATAACAAGTTCTTCAATAGCTATAAGTCTAGAAGGAAGATCTTGAGTAATTATTATTTCTACCCTAGGTGAACTAGGACCACTAGAAGCTGGAGAAGCAAACTCTGGTATGGGAATAGCAACAATTTCAGATTCAGGTTCAGATATTTCCGGTTCTTCACCTATATCACTAGTAGATGCAACACTACTAGTAACTTCTAAACTACTATCGGTTGAGAATCAGAATGTACTATCAAAGAAGATTCTCCTTTTTCAGGTGACCCACTTCTACTGTCTCTAGGAGTTACGAGGACTTTCAAGCCTTCAAGCTGCCTCGGTACTTCCTCAGGAGGTTGGCTCCGAAGCCTACGGGACTTCCTCAGTAACTTAGCCACGTTTACAAACTCAGGAGATTGGCCCCAAGGTCTACGGGACTGCCTTGGTAATTCAGCCACAGTTAAAGACTTCTAACTACTTCACACACAAACAAAGTAAAATCTTAATGAAAACCACCTAAAGCCTCTAAAGGACCAAACAAAATGAGTCACATGCCTAAAGAATCTAGGAGATCAATCACACACAAACAGTAACTTTCCGTACCGAAAACACTAGTTGGTGATGAAATCCAACGTCGCAGAGTTCGATACAGAAATAGCGGTTGGAACAGTTACCCCGGCAACCTGCTTAATGAATAGACTGGCACAAGTTTCTCCATTTAACCGTCTCGAGTGAAGAGAACCCCCCAGAAAATCCAAGTGAGTCTAGCCGACGTCTGCTCCAGGTACAGTGGGATCTTCCGCCACCGTCACCTTAGGAAGAATCCTATAGAATATGGTCACTATGGTTACCAACAGAAACAAATATACCTGGGGGAACAATCTACAATCTGATACGCACGCAAGGGCAGAGTAACAAGCTCAATCCCCTTGAAGGCTCCTTGATATAACCCAAGGTTTACCAGCAAGTGACCCCAAGCTCCTCGACAATGGTTAATCCGAGGTTTACTGTTTGTAATACGTGAATATCTGGCATCGTTCCCAATGAGGAAGGATTGATTCCCACACTGGCTCAGACACGATCTCATGCTTCCCCTTTAAGAAGAGCTTTCCCAGAGCATAGATGCAACAATTGGATTTCTCCTACCGTAAGATACAGCTACTTGTTTGTTTTACTATCTTGGAGAGTTAAGTACTCCCTACTCCAAGACACTAGCCTAATCTATGTTGGTGTAATAGAGCCCTAGAAAATAAAAAGACTAACTTAGCTTAGGCTAGTGTCTTATGAGTTTCATCTCCGCACCAAGGACTAACTTGTCCAGGAGATGAAACTCATGGTGTGAAGACTCGACTTGAAATCACTAAAAAGATGCACTTAAGATGATCAAACAATCTTTTGATCATTAAATAACTCATCAAATACTCAAGAGGTGCAGAGATGAAACTCATGGTGTGAAGACTCGACTTGAAATCACTAAAAAGATGCACTTAAGATGATCAAACAATGTTTTCTCTTCAATGAACTTCTAGCTAGGAAAGAGTTTGCGAATGCAAATGCGTGTAAACACAAATATTTCTTAACAAACAAATTTAAAGAAGAGTTTTTGTTCCAATGCACTCAAAATGAGACAACTAGTTATTTGCACAAGAATTTATTTTTTCATTCAAACGCTCAAATGCTACCAAAACAAAGTTTTTCAAAAGAGATTTTTTTTAATTTTTATAAAAACACTAAAAACTATGACTAAAGCAAATCTTAAGAAAACTATAAACAAAGCAAATCTTAAAATCTACAAACTATAAAAACTACTTGAAGTAAAAGCTTACAAATATATACAAGCACAAAGTGCAGACTTCTCCTAAAGTTATGAAAAGCCAAAACAAACCTAGATCCAGTAAATCCACCCAATTCCACACACAACAAGTCAAAAACAGAAACAAAAATGCAAGTTTCTCAGGTCAAAGTTAAAACAAGGAAAACAATCAAGACCCAATGGAGTCGCCATTTTGTCACACAGAATGAGTCGAGGTTGCAGACAAGATCGACCTTCCTAGTATCTAAAGATATCTAATGACAAGAAAGCCAATCAAAAACTATCCTTCTCTAAATATGCAAGTAAAACAAAGGCAAACAAGTGTTTTAGGCCTACCTTGGGTCCAATGCAAGTTTGTGGAAGCCTCACTCCCTTGCTCCAAATGAGCTTCCTTGAAGTGTAATTCTGCAAACACAAACAAAGAAACCAAATTAAATAGCACCTGAAAAGCCAATATCATAAAGTATATTCATCATAATGATCAAGGAGATTATGAAACAAACCACATAAGACAATTCGTTGAGAAAAATGAATCTGATTGTATTAATTCAAATGAATAAGAACTTTACAACCTGTGCCTTGATGCTGTACAATCTCCTCCCAGGGTCCGACAAGAACTGTCCTCTACTTTGACAAGTTTCACTCAGTTCCCAATGAAACCAAAAGGTGTGTGATCTCTCCTCTCAAGTTTAACTAGGAAGTCCCAATTCCATCAGCATTTACCCTCAAAATGTTCAGCTTCTAACCTCCCTAGCAACTAACCCAATGCCTTTATTTATAGTGCAATGGAGGGAAGTTACTAGGTCCTCCTTCAAAGGGATAAAGCCCTCCTTCAAAGGGATAGCTCCCCCTATCAAGGGATTAGCTCATTCTCTTTTGGGATGCATGAACGGGAGCCAAAAATCCACGTCAAAATCCTTCTAGAAACATCTAGAATTAACCCAAAAGTGAGTTTTTTAGGATAAACTTGCACCTTTTTGACCTTTACAGGGATACGCACCCACCCCTTTACAGACAAAGCGTGCAGGTACACAGATAATATGAACAAAGGATGTAGGTCCACAGGTAAAAGTAGGAGAAAGTGCGGAACCAGAGTAATATTGATTTTCAAAGTCTTTCTCTCTTTTGCAAAGATTGACATGCAGAGCTAAGGTCTGAGACTTGCTTAGGAGGCTAGTATAAGTGATGATAGACAGTCAGTAAGTGCATAGTTCCCATATAAACAGTGCCTAGAGTTTGGATTTACTAGTCTGTGTAGGGTCAAGACGCTCCAGGTACTGGAAAAATCCTCATGTAGTTCATAATTTCGAAAATAAGGCACATCTCAATAAAACGTACATTAAAAAAATTGTCAACTTTTTGCACATTAATAAAAAGATACTACTTTAAAATTTGACATGAGCCATAGTCCATAGAAATAACTCAAGTGATGCGTTTAAAACCATAGTCCCTAAAAATAATACCAAGTTAAAATTAATCAGAAAAAACCATAGTTACACGGGTATCGCTCCCAAGCATTGAAGAGCACGTACCCCAAGTTCCCTGCTCCTCGGGGCTTGGGACCTAGTCAGAAAAGCTCCAAAATGACCGAGAGCTTCAACGAGTACTTTGGAGATATTCAGGAGCGTCACTGCAACAATTTTTTTACATTTTGGGAGCTTCAATGTAATGAATAATTGCAAACTTAAGTGTATTTGACGCTGCAACTCATGGAACTGTGTAAAGGGAAGGGTATGCTGTTGGTTTAGATATGGATATGGGTCTAGAACTAAGAGAAACAACCCATCTATGGAATTCCATTCTATTCAAATGAGGATGAGGCGTTTGGCCTATCCTGATCTTTGTCATTGCAAGCTATTCATTCTCCTCATATACACAGATGGTGGATGGACATAGAAGCATTTAGACAAACTGGACAAAAGATAGAATATTAAAGGAAAAAATAGTTGAAATTATGAAATATAAATATTATTAAAAAACATTTTTTAATTCATTTTTCATATTTATTTAAGTATAAAATATATATTAACTTGGAAATTTATAATTTTATTCTACAAACTCTCTTTAAAATAACATTAGTGATAAACTCTAGTGTTTTTTTTTAATTATAATAATTATAATATATATATATATAAATATATATTGGGACACCTAATCGTCAATGGGTTAGTGTGGAAGCCGAATAGACAAAAGGAAGTCCAAGAGACCTTGGGATTTGAAACCCAACAGTCAAACCATGTACTATAAATGTATATCAATTGTTAATAAAAATGTATTGTCATCTTTTATCCTTCAGATTATGTTGCTGCTCATGTGTGTTTAACATGGTATCAGAGCACCCCGACTGCGGGTGATTAAATGGGGTATTAATGCGGGGGCGGCCTCCCGACTGGGCAAGTGGCCGCCCAGATCCGCCAGATGTCAAGGCAATATTCGGGCCTGCCACCCCCGTCTGGATATTATCAATGCAGCTCTTAATACGGGACTACAACTTGCCGTTAGCTGCTCTATTTCTGTCATTTGATTCGCCTCTCCGGTGCTCTGTGTGCAGTCGGCCTGCATTGGAATGTTCAGCGTCTGGAATGTCGATCCATAGGTCTTTAAGAGCTAGCCTCCGCTGGGTAGGCAGCCTCTGAGGTCTGTTCATTGTTTTATTTGGTTGTGGATGATTTGCTCTTGCGCGTTAACGCTGACGATTGAGCCTTGGCTGCGGTTGCTAAGGTTCAGACCTCGACCCTCTGCTCAGAAGGCCTTGGTCTCTACCTTGGGGCGCCCAGGCTCTCTCGCCTGCCAGCTTCAGTTTGCTCTAGTCTCTGTTTGCATTGCGCCCCTTGGCGCTCAGGGAGATTTTCCGGTTCAGTTCTCGGTGGTAAGTTTCGCCCCGCCCCTCTGCAATTTTTCAAAGGTTTATTCGTCGCCTTTCGTGCTTCTGTGCATTATTCCGCCTCTGGACAAGGTCAATTGGTTCTCTTTGAACCATGGCGAGGGGAAAACTAGTTTTCTTTGTAGCCTTTTGTGCAGCGTCGCTCCAGGATGCCGCGTGAACGGCTCCGCCTCAGCAGTCACAGGGGTGGGTCTAGGGGAGGCGCAAGAGGAAGAGCTTCCCCTCAGCGCTCCTCACCCTCGTTGGATTCCCCCTCTGAAGAAGTCAGCACCCATGGGGCTAGGCGAGGCCGAGGCAGAGGAAGAGGCCGAGGGCGGGCAGCTGCGTGCATTCACAGCACTCACCCCTCAACCCGCTTCAAGTTCCCATGCTCCCTGGATAATGCCACTTATTTTGTATCGGTACGGATTGAGAAGTGTGAACACGTAGCCTCTCCAGAGGTCCCTACGGAGCCACGACCACCTTCTCCTGTTCAATGTCCAAGATTGCAGCCTGCGGAAGCCTCGGGTGCGGTGGCAGGACCAAGCGAGCCAGCAAAGGATGATGCCCCTTACGCAGATTCGAGTGCGTCCGATCAGTATGGTTGCAGAATTGCGGAGGAGAAACCATCCACCTCCGTGGATGCTTGAGCTCATCGCCTTGCTGTTTTGGAGGTCGCTTCTGCGGTTTGAGGTCGTGTGCTTGGTTGCCATAGTGCGCAGTGTTTGTTGTGGGACAGTCTTGTTCATTTCGCGTCAGTTCAAGTTGCACTCAGTCTATATATGTATCTATGTCTGTTGGTATAACAATGTCTGTATGTATCGCCTCGCAAAGGCCGGGATAGGGAGTTTTGGCATGTGTCTAGCAGTCCGGCTTTCAATGGGTTCCGGTATGTGTTCAATTGACAGTCTTACAGTCTTTTAGTCTCTTAGTTTTTCAGTCATGGTTGGTGTTATGGTAGCTTCTTTTTCCAGTGTTATTGTCCAGCTGTAACCATCTCAGCATGGCAGATGTAAACTTTTTGTAACCCTTTTTGTATAATAATAGAAGTAGCATAAATTACACAAAAAAAAAACATGGTATCAGAGCAGGCGTATTCCTTCCCTGCATAATTAATTTGAGCCATTTGTTTTGTGGATTTTCTGTGCAAGTCAGTTCTGCATTTCATGAATGTTTTATCAGCCATATTTTAGCTGCATTCTCTGTGCACAATTCCCCAAATAGAAAATTTTGACATACCTCACGCTAACACTTCCACTGGTCTGACATACCTACTCCTGTCGCTGCTGGATACTTGTTCCTGTTGCAAAAAATTGTGCATTAAGACAGTTATATGGGCCACTGTGTTGTTTGCACACTGCTCCTCTGTTTACACTCAAAGATTCACAGTCACACCATCATTACGCGCCATTGTATTCTATTGAACCGTTGTATTGAAATCTATTTTCTTCATATGTTGTCAACTCTGCAGTTGTATTGAAACCTCTGGTTCCGTAAGGTTGTGCATACTGGGGTTCTCGCCATCGCTTTTCTCTTAAACAGATCATAATTTCAAGCTTACCTTGCGGGTGGCCTGAGGGGTGTTTGAGCTTCAGGGTCCTCTCCAACATTTCCTCGAATCTGACTTTGTCCGAGACTTGGGAAAGAAAAATCTGTGTTGTGCCAACCAGCGGTTTGGTGTGCTTCGAGGGCTTTTAGTGCAAGACTTCTATGTTCAATTTAGCATCTTCCAGGGACCTGTTGCATATAGGAATCATGAGCTTCTCGTTCCATGATGGGTTCGTATCGCCCTCCAGATTGACCTTGCTGGAGACCTTGAAATAGGGATTGACCCACACTATGACATAAGGGCACAAGTCATCGTGTCACCCATTTACATTCTTCAGATCACGAGCTGAAAGAATTGTTAGCTCCACATCAATGGGCTTCGGGGGTCTTGCCATGGCTTTAGAGGTTGGGAGGAGAGGTATTCATCCAAATCATATAACGTTTAGAAATCTTTCATAAATAGACAGCAGAGATCAAATAAAGAACACATGCTAGTATCCTTCATGTCAATCTCCCACTTTGCTTGAAGCAATATTTATATATACATTTCTTAAAACTTTGGCAAGATATCTAGCAGGCAACAGCTAACTCATCCTTGATAAGCCATTTAGATGTTGAGGTGGAGCCTGAAATGGTTGTAATGGTTAAACCGACTCAGGAATGTTCTTTCTTTTTATTGAAATATTGATGAGGGAGTTGCTTATATTGTGGATACTGTTTATTTTTACATAGCCAGTGGAGAGTGTTGTGGGAGGTTTTGAAGGAAGCCCTTGGGAAGGTTCTGGTGCCCTTTTTCCTCTGTAATGAAGCTGTTGCCTCTGATCGTCTTCTTTATTCATCATTGCAATATTGTTGTCAAATTAAGGCTTAAGAACAATCCACAGAAAATCAGTCTATGTCGATCGGAATACCTGTTATCGTATTACTCTAAGCACCCAGTCATACTGTCGATTTGGCATTCAAAATTTCATTCTTCAGATAATTATTCCCACGTACTTCAAATAATTATTTTATTAATTTCGATACTTTCATTTCTATAATTCGAAAGAAAGATAATCCAAAAGGGTATTTCCTTTTGATAACCATCATTTTTTATTTGAAAGTGAATATGCTGGGGGATTTGTGGGAATGACAGAGTTCAATGTTCATAAGAATTGGGGACTGTTTATATTCTTTAAAGTTGTTGCAATTTGGCATTATTTAGGATTTCAGTGAAAATTGTTTCAGGTCAAGACTATTCTTTGTAGATCAAATTGGTGTATTTTCTTAAAGGTTGTTCATATCAGAGATTGTTATTGAAGTAGATTGAAGTTGTTTCCACGACAGGTTCTCTTGGATTCAAGGCTGGTATAGGAACATATCTTTTTGATGCCTGACTTTCTTGTTGCCTTGTTGGAAGTTAAATTCTTAAGTGAATTGGAGAAAATTTATTTTTGAATGAGGAGTCTATTTTCCAGATATCACCATTCTTTTTGTGTTGAATCTATTGCAAGCTACCAAGATTGATTTGACATTGTTTCCATAAGTTTATATAAAAGAGCAATTTGTGTCCATATTTCCCTCATTGATTTACTATTTTTTTTGAGGTTGAAAAATGGCTCCAATTGGTGCAATATTAGATCAACAATCTAATACTCTCTACTGTGGATAATACAGTCAAAATCAACAAGGATTTTCTCACTGATATTCATAGTTGTTTACAAGATGTACATGAAAAGATTGACTTTTTACAGCTTGAATCCTAACTTTAGCAAGAAGAATTAGAACAGAGGAATCATCATTCTGAACACGTTTCTCTCCAGAACATTGAGACTGCAACCCATCAGAAGCAATTCAATAATGTTACAGTTGATTCAGATTTAGTACCCAATAAAGCAGTAGTTGTACATGTAGATGCAAAAAATCAATATGCACTTCCCAAGCCCAACATCAGACCTTGGGAACAGCTTCTCCACAACAAGAATAAAACTGGTCTTGGATATGACAAGGACTTGTCCTTTCATATTCCAGACTACTCAAAGCCCATCCAGTTTCAGAGTGCTAGATTCATTCATGACACTTCACCTCCTCCTCATGACAATTCACCTTGACTTGTTCCAGATCCTACTCCTCTTTCACAGCAACAACAACAACCACCACAACAGATTGTGAAATGCCAACACTATGACCGAGTTGGCCATTTGAAAGTCATTATTTTGATCTTCATCCATGTAAGCATTGTCATAAAACCTCTATTCTTCACATAGATGCTTTAGAAACAAACGTCCTACAAGAACAAAGATTCATCTTGGATGGATTTCTTCTTGGCAATGGGCATCAACAGCCAAGAAGATATTCCAATCACATGTCAGAACTTGTTCTAGAGTATTAAGCAATCTTGCAGTTGAGTTTTCTCCATCATCTCACCTTGTATCTGATAGGGGGGAAATGATGGTCATCTACAAGCTTCAAAGCCACATCAAGCGAGCCTGAGCCACAACCTGCCATACCAGATTCAAAGTTGTAGCAATAGACAAAGATGGCCCTAAGAATGCCATCAGTTGGTAATTTGGGACACTTCCTCTAGCAGAAGACTTCAACTTCTTTCCAGTCTCGGAAGAATTCCAGGAACAAAATTGAGAACACTTCCTCTAGCAGAAGACTTCATCTTATCGCCAGTTTTGGAAGAGTTCCAGGAATTGCATTAAGCATTCCAGAGTTGTTGATCATCCTTAAACCATCACAGATTGAGACTTCCCCTTTGAGGTTGAAGTTCTCCCTTTTAGGCAGGGTGAGACCTCGCTTTCATGGTTGAAGGTTTCCCTCTTCAAAACAATAGGAGCACTTCCTCTAGCAGAAGACTTCAGCTTCTTGCCAATTTTGGAAGAGTTCCGGGAACTGCACTAAGCGTTCCAGTGTTGGTGGCTATCCTTAAACCACTGCCCTTTTATACCAACATTTTAGAGAGCACATTCAACCTAGTGCTGCCATGCATTTTTGCACATTTTGTATTACAACTCTCTTCTTGGACTCATACATAACCCTTCGGATTAAGGGGAGGAAAGTTGGACACCTAATCCTCAATGGGTTAGTGTGGAAGCCGAATAGACAAAAAGAAGTCCAAGAGACCTTAGGATGTGAAACCCAACGATCAAACCATGTACTATAAATGTATATCAGTTGTTAATAAAAATGTATTCTCATGTCTTATCCTTCAGATTATGTTGCTGCCCATGTGTGTTTAACAATATATATATATATATATAATAATTATATATATATATATATATAATATAATATATATATATAGGTGAGGTTACATCAAGGGCGAGGAATTGACCTAATGACTTAACATATAAAGTTGCATTGAATCACTTAATAATCGAGTAATAACAACTTTTTTTTAGATTTGTGAATTCTGCATGTTTCTTTGCTCGAAAGGAATTTGATTGGCAAATTGTTTATAAATTAATATTTTGATTTTTCTGGGAAGTGTTTCAAAGTTCAATCTTTTACATATTTCCTTGCAAAATGAAATTTCATTGGCAAATTTTAAATGGAAATAAATAAATTATTTTATTTCTATTTTTAATATATATTAAATTTTAATATATAATATGGTTGCTACTCCCAACTTGACCTTTCATTTAAATTCGGTCAAAACTTCTAACTATACCCAATACGCCTACAAAAAACTTGTGCAACATAGGACCAAACCCATCCACATCATACTTGTTTAGTATTTAAAAATAGTAAGAAATTTGATGATAATGAAAAAATTAGCATACTATTCTTCCAACTAGCGAAACTACACCTGATTGGTATTTTTCTTTTAAAAACTATTTGTCTTCAATAAATTTAACTCCTCATGCGGTTCATAATTTCGAAAACAAGAGAGAATGTACATTAATAAAATTTCAACTTTAAAAGATATTACTTTTCGATTTGACATCTGCCTAAATAAAACCATCCGCTAAAACGATTGTACTTTGAAATAAATTGCGTTAGTAAAGTCGCTGCACACATGTCGAGACTGCATTATTTACTGATGTGCGTTGAAAAATCACGTCCATGGTGGGACGCATATTCGGAATTCAATGGCAAACGACCATTCAAATTATGAGGAATGCAAAGGCAAATGGCTATTCAAAGTAATCATGTCTCGACCATCTCATAGGAATTCATTGTCCATTAGATCCTGAAACGATCCAGCACACTCTTCCCCTTTAATTCCTGGTTCCAGAAAGCACCCAAAAACTCTTCAAACTTGTATCCTCTATAAACAGCTGGCTGCTGTTCATTCACCATGCTTGTTGTAGGGGCAATAAAAGCATCGTCGGAAGGCAAATAGAAAGTGGCAACTGATATGCGTGCTCTGTAAATATTTGTTACTGCTCGATGCTCGGCGCTCCTAAATCTCCCATTGCTCACAACCTAACACATTCAAATCACACACGACACAAATTGAATGATACTATCAAATTCTTCCATAGAGAAAAAACTAGGTTATTAGATCTGCCCATTGTTTCTTACCTGCAGCTGATCTCCCAAATTGACCACAAACGCGTTTGTTATGGGTTCTACAGCAACCCACTTTCCATTCTTGATTACTTGCAGACCACTGACATCGTTTTGCATTAACACGGTGAGGGCACTTGCATCTGAATGGTTTGCTAAACCAAGAGTAAGATCTGGGTTTGGGCATGAAGGATAGTAATTTAGAGTCATCAGTTGGCTATGCTTGCCAAAAATTCTGATTAAGTAATCGGAATCCAGCTCTAAAGCTTCTGAAATTGCAGCCAACAGCCTTAATATCAGCGCTCTCATCTCACCAGCGTACTTGCCCGCAATATCTCTGGAACAAAAACTCATGTCAAACCAGTTACTCCTTTGCATAGTTCTGTCTTAGATATTTATAATAGATAATTTTTTGCTGTTTACCTGTAACCTGCTGGTATTTGAGGCCAAGAGCCGATGACTTCCTCCAGAGGATGACAAGGCTGCGTGAAATAGTCGGTCCAGTGGAAGATCTTGTCTTTGCTGGTATTGAAGCTTGTAGAAAGACGAACTGGCTTCTTTATGTCCTCAGAATAGAGGCATGCTCCGTCTTCCACTGGCATTTCATAGAACTCTTTGGCTATCCCCATCATGCTTTTCATGACATTCTCTGGCACGCCATGGTTCACTATCTGATATTTAACCAAAAATATAGTCAATTGCATATGAAACTTGACCTAGTCACTATATCAATACCAACATATTAACAGAAATGTACAGACTTAATTGTCTGCAAGTGTCACAGAAAATCAAGCAAGAGTCTAAGCATTTGAGGGAAGCGAGAATTGTTAGTTAGGGATTGAGGTGTGTACCTGAAAGAAACCATCATCTTCACACGCGCGTCGGATTTCATGGACTAGTGTTGTTCTGTTAGGGCCATCCAGGTCTTTTAGGTCTATTATAGGAATGCTCTCACAGAAAGACATGTCAGACTTCTTTGCGCGTTCGTGGGGAGGGAGGACATATCTGTCCTGCACCTCAAGGTTGTTCACGCCATTGGATATGAACTTCTCAATAATACTACTGAGCTGTTGGGTCTCGGCATCCCTTGCACAAGACATCTTCCTCCAATTTGTGTGATATGGATATTGAATTGAGGAATTTATAGAGTTTAGATAGATTGGCTTTTGGATGAACTTTAGGCGACTTGAGGATTAAGATTTGTGCAAAATCCAAAAGGCTTCTGAAAACCAATTTCAAAGACGTCGCTTCACATCATTTTTTTTAAGGGATCGATTGACTTTAGACTGTGTGACGATGGAGTTTTGTCCAAATCCCAGCTGGCTTATCGAATTCTCATTGAATATGATGACATTGGTTTTGATGGAGGCCGTTTCACATCAATAACTTTCGAGGGGCAATTGGGAGAAGATATCTTAAAACTTTTTGCCCCTATTAATTTATTATTTACGATATTAAATCTATGAAGCGGTGATCCCATGGCTTCGTTGATCGCTTCTACCCGACTTTAGATGGTAAAGAAATATTTTTCCCTGCAATTTGATTATGATATTATTATTATGAAAGAAGTCTCTGTTTCAAATGTAAATTGTTTTTCAGACTATTCAGTGTATTTTAAATATAATAACTAGCATTTGCAGCATGGGATAAGAATCTCAAGAATATCAAGTTATCATTAAGATAAATTTCTATAGTCCATGTTCTATTTAAATATTTTACTGTTTTGTCATAACTCTAAGAATCTCAAGTTATCATTGAGATAAATAAATCTCTATAATACATACTCTTTATATATATATATATATATGAATGAAGATCTCTGCTATGATTTATATTACTTTCGATAGTCCATGCTCTAATTTTTAAATATTTTACTCTTTTGTCATATTTGGAAGGATCTCAAGTTATCATTGAGATAATAAATCTCTATAGTACATATTCATTATATATATATATATATATATATGAATGAAGATCTCTACTATGATTTATATTACTGTCGCAATGCTGGCAAAGTTGCATCCATTGGTTTTTTTAAGGCATTAAAAGAATCTAGCTGCTATGGTTTGTTATGATCGATGGGTTATCTTTCAGATTATATTGTAGATGATGTTAGATACATTAAATCATTTTGAAATAAACAAGTACATGCCATTGGCATTGATTAGCGACATATGCTACAATAACTTATCTTCATTGAAAAAGAGGTTGATGTATTCATTAAGAATCTCTCACCCTAAAACTTCTTGAAACATGGCTTGAAACACCATGTCTTAATGATGTTTTCATAGAAGTTGCAACAATGAATGTTGAAGGCAACATGGATGTTGTAGAAAATAAAATTTTTAATGAAATTTCCATTCAATAGTGTCGTTGAGAGACAAAATATTTTTATGATTTATTTTGGAACAAATTTATGAAGAGCAAGCTATGCAAGGTGACATGTGGTAGTCATTTACATACAAGCCAATTTTTGAAGAAATGGAGGACATGCATGGACAACTTGGAAGAATCAAACAGTTGCACCAGCCAATAAAGACACTGAAATCTGAAGCTTACAACAAAAAGACAAAGCTAAAGCAATGAAGAAAAGAAAAGGAAATCCAACTGATTTCAAAGAAAATTAATTGAAAGCATAGCTTAGACTCAGACGAGAAAATATCTTAGTTTAAATTCTTGTTTTTTGTAATTAAAGGGGAGTGTTGCATAAAATAATTTCAACCACCCATTTAAATAGGAGACAAATGTTTGTTGGAAATATTCGAAAATTTTATATCGGAACGATCTCAAAACATACAGGTACTGACTCATTTTCTTCAGTCAAGGATAGTGTGCATTTGCATGGAGTGCACAAAACAATTACAAGTGATAAGTATATTTATTTTCAAAGTGATTGGTACATTTTTTCCCATTTGCAAATCGATGGTGGAACAAACATGGTAAATAAAGTTTTGAAAACATGTTGCAGATAAATTCTGGAGAGCATATAAACAAAATGAAATTTGACTGGTGTCAACAAAGTACAAGAAAACCACCCCTCCTTATCGTCCAGAGGTTTGAACTTAGTGGAATTACCAATATGAATAGGTCACAAAGGTGTCAAATAGTTCAAGCACAATAAATAGATAGCCTTTCATAAAAATAAAAAGGTATTCCCATTAAAGTAAGTGATGGTACATCTAAGAGGAGTGGTTTCCTAAAGGTTTCTGCAACAAAGTAAAATAAAAAACAAAAGAGATAAGTTAAAAGTTAAAAGCAAAAGAAAATTGAAGCATGTAAAATTCTAATGACAAGGCAATCATCGATATACATCACTTAAAATTTCAACGTTTCAAACATTTATATATCTAACACAAGGTCAAATGATGAACCAAGGCAACCTTGAATGACCAATTACATGTCCATCAATTTATAAACTCTATTTAGTCAAGTGGAAAGGTTTACCAGATTCATGCCACTCTAACAAATAGAAAAAAGAAATGATGAAACACAATGAGAGTAGTTTAACATAAATTGATAAACCAAAAAATGAAGATATGAAAATTCAAAAACTTGAAAAGATAAATTTGTGAATGCTTGCTTTACGAGTAGAAGAATGTAGAGCCTCAGGGGTTAGTTCAAGATGAACTAGACATGAGATATTTTCCCAAATTTGAGAGGTTACAAGTTCGAATTTCTTGATCCTCTTTATATTACGCTCCAGAATCACTCCAGAATCAGGATCAACGTTTGCCTCATTTACCATTCACAGATCATAGGAAAGTACTTAGAACTTAGAAGGTTTTACGCAAAGTATTTTCTTTTGAAAAAAAAGGATAAAAAGATGTAAAACTTCAAAAAAACCTGCAACTAGATTACCAAACATGTATCAACCTGCAAACTTAGCTAACAACATGCAACATTGTGCGAATTGTATACTCAAGTCCATGAGATCCAAAAGTTGAAGTGTTTGGAAAGTGTTGAAGAGTTTAGAAAGTGTTACCATTTTAGTATTTTTAGGATATATCCTCCATATAAACCCAAAAATGCAAATTATAAATTACACGTTTTATTAAAATTAAGTGCTAAGTTCTCCCTAAGGATGGTCAAAATGACATTTATTAAGCAAAGAAGCCATAGAAGCACTGAAAGTAATGGTAAATGTATAAAGCATGCATACATATGTTTTCCAGAGTCCAGACTCCACCCTATGTTAGAGGCTTACTAGAATTTGATCACCACAGAGTCATTAATTGGTCAAGTTTATGAGGTACAAGGTTCATGTATCTCCCCATTCAAAGTGAGTACTATGGAGCAGGATAGATCTTCCATCCCTAGCCGAAGGATGAATAAATCTACCATCACTCACAGGGAAGGCATGTAAAACAATATTAAAACCGCCCTCACCGAGGGGAAAAGAACTCCAACCTTGCCTTTAGGTGATAGCAATCAAAAAAGATGTAAACATTAGTAATTTTGATATCACTGAGTGGAATATGTGCAAACAATATTAACTACTATTACCAAAGGGAAAAGAACTCCAGACCTTGCCTTCAGGTGCCAACAAGCAAACATATTCAGATTTCCAACCAGCTCATCCCTGGTGCGTCACCAGTGTAAAGACGGACTTCCAAATTCCTACCAAAGCATCAATCAGTTTCCAAATAAGATTCAATGGTATTTGGGTATTTATTCAGTTTTAAGAAACCAACAAGGCTGGTAGGGAGTAGTGTTCTTTTCCCAGTATGTACAATCATTATTGGACAAACTTAAACTTTGTCGTATTGGGTTTCAGGACTAAAATTCTGGCTAATTGTTATCATAATGAGATTACAATGGGTAAATTGGACTGTATCAGAAACCTCAAAATAGACTACCATAATCTTCACCATTCTTGGTGCTTGATAATATAAATACTGACCTTAGATTTGATGTGTAGGAGGTGCATGATAATATAAACATCGTTGCAAAATTCCTAATTAAAGTTAAGAAATTAGTGTGAAATTAGAAGATCTACACAAATCTAGACCGTTTTGCTAAGAGTTGTGTTTGCGATATATGGAAACGTACTAAATATTACACATTTAAAACAAGAGAACACAATACAAATACACATTTTTGTGACATATCAAACCGTACTGAATGGTACACATTTAAGACAACACAACACAGTAAAAATAAGAGAAGTTGTGATTACTTAAGGAATTAGAAAACATGTCACTTGGCAGAATCAAACAATGGTGGGGCAAGAACAACACTTGAATTTAAGAGACCCCGGAAACTTCCGTTTGACAACTCTACTCTAAAATGTAGGATTAACTTAAAATTTCGATGTTCGCATATAACTAGCTATCCTGCAACTAGTAGCAGATAGATTAATATTTTTTCCCTTGGCCAATTGAATGCCCCATTCTCCAATTTCATATCAGTCCTCAAACTCTTATGTTAATTTTCTTAATTATGCAACACCTTATATTAAGATTCTTAACCATGATACAAAAGGATTATAATATTAACTGTGAAAAATATTTCAACTTATAGTTTTGCATTCAATCCCATAAAAAGCAACAGTAGATTGGGAACTCTAAAAAAACGTGAAACCTACACATATATGACAGAGCTATTCGTGTTTACTCTATGGTCACTATTTCGAATATGTACTAAGGTGACCTAAAAATTAGGACAAGAATACAAAGCATCAAAATATACAAATTTGTTACTTTTGCATCTAATTAATAAAATTAATTAAATTTTGGAATAAGAGAGTAAATTGTTTCTGGTTAGTTGACTAAAACTGAGTTATAAGGAGTCGAAGTGAACTACTAACCATTTGGAAAGACTAAAAGTCTATATAGAGGAAGCAGGGGTGGCAGTGATCGCATTGGATCAATGAAAATTAGGGACTTGATTATGCCTAGAGGCTTGGTCATGCCACAAATGGTGAGAAAGAGGAACTGTCAATTTATCAAGGCCTTGAACTGCTTAGGGTAGCGGGAATAAAATGTGTTACAGTGGTTCCACCATAGTAATTTGAAATTTGCATTGTCAAATGTCTCCACAATAAATTCTTCTTGTATAGTTCAAGCGAGTCTTGCTACACTTATTCATAGAGTTCAAGCAATGATAGGAGATTGTTGGGGAAATAACATGTGTAATAGTGTTGGGGATTCCACCATTGTAACTTGAAATTTGCATTTTCGAATGTCTCCACAAGAAAACGTCTCGATCGACTCATTCATAGAGTTCAACCAATGATAGGAGATTTTGAAAATTCCTATACATAGTTCTCATCCGAGAAAGAAAAATATTATAAAAATTGAAGTTTTTTAGGCCCTAAGAACTCTCCATTCAATCACATATTCAAGGGCCAAACCCTCAATTCAATCACAGATTTCATATAAAGCAATTAATGTGGAAAAAGTCTGCAAAAAATCAGGATTAAATTCTAAAGTTGCGATTTTTCAACAAAACTATTTAATCCTCCGGTTTTTTGCAAACTTTTTCAGAAACAAAAAAATCGTGATTT
Source organism: Pinus taeda (assembly GCA_000404065.3). Classification (NCBI taxonomy): domain Eukaryota; kingdom Viridiplantae; phylum Streptophyta; class Pinopsida; order Pinales; family Pinaceae; genus Pinus; species Pinus taeda. The sequence goes on from APFE031494788.1 coordinate 93,970, forward strand.
ATTCGTTATATGCCCAATTTTATCGGGAGTTGACCCAAAACTTCTACTGTCTTAAGAGTTGAGACTCAGACAAAACTCAAGATTCAGGAGTTGATTCACTATTTTGATATGTGATATAGCACTAGACTTCATATACATATTATATATTAGCTTTCTTTACATGTTTATGTGGAAATGCATTTAATTGATGTTGTGAATACTCTAGATGTTAAAAATAAATAATAAAAAAATGAATATTTTTGTGTTTTTTTAATTTTGCCGACTTTTTTAACGATTTTTTCAACTTTTGGACACTTGCAGTAATTCCGACTTCGACTTTTTCCACATTGATATAAAATTTTGGACCCTTGCCGTAATTCTGACTTTGACTTTTTCCACATTGATATAAACATTTCGGGGCCAATATGGCGGTCTCGACTCAAGGGAGGAGTCGAGGACTAATTCGGGGGTCATTTTAAGAAGAGTATTTCATATAAATGGCAGCGAGGGCTACTCGGCCTTCTCTCCTGTCCCATGATATAACCTTACTATATACACAAGTACGTCGGTCATTTTAAGAAGAGTATTTCATATAAACGGCAACGAGGGCTGCTCGACCTTCTCTCCCATCTCATGATATAACCTTACTATATACACAAGTACGTCTTGCTGCCCCAAGTGTTAGATTGTTAGTTCAAGTACACAAGTGAAAAATGGGAGTTAAAGTGATTGCAGAGACCTTTAATTCAACATTCATACTCACTAACAATAGCATTTATTAGCTGTATAATAATGAGGAAGACTGTTGCATGTGGTTTTATTGCCCAGTTCTTGGGTGTTGGGTTTATTGTATTAGCTAGCCCTTCAAGTCAGATTCCTCTGATATTAGGAGTTTGAGGTTTTTCATTGATGATCTTTGTTAAGCAAGCTAGAAGTATGGTGAATTCACCAGTCATTACATTATTGATTCAGCTAGCAAAGGGCATGAGTTTCAGATTTCACTCTAGGGGTCACAGGTTGAAGAAGAACTATCTCAGTGCTGTTGTGACTTAGGTGCCATCATGGTTCATTGCCAGTCTAGCAGGGTGTGGTGTCCTGTGTGAATGCGATGTTTATAAGGCTCAATGGGAATTGGAAAATGAATCCTGCAAATGGACTAGATGGCAGAGAGATTGGAAATACAAAGTAACAACAAAAAGCTGTGTTAGGGATCAGTGTGCAATTGAATCTGCAATCCAAATGTTGGCATCTAATAAATGGGAGCATGTTTTTGGAGCTTGTATGCATGCTCACAAGAGGAAATATAAGCGAGTGGAGACAAATTGGGTTTCCTGTATACTTTGGTCACCGAATTACGGAAAATCTTCAGGCCTCTTCTCATTTCGGTCCAACATGTGCGAAGGAGCAACTTTAGAGACTCAACACCCTTACAAGCCATCTGCATATTTTTCCGTGTTTGAGGCCAATAAATCAACTCGTTCGATGTGAATATGAGCTTAGTCAAGCATGTGGTGCAGACTCTTACGTTGGCACGAATGAAGAAGCCCCTTGAGGGCCAAATTCTCTGTAATCTTTTGTCCTAATTATGTTGTGGTAGCTTTTTGGTTAAACAAGTATTTTAGGCAATATACACGCCAAGTCTATAGTAATAGGTATGAGTAAGTTGGGCATAACAATTTTTCAATAAAAAGATTCTATGAGCAGTAGGCTGCAATTGTTTTCATTTTCATCTATAACTGTCATTCTTTTAAATTTAAATTATTAAGAAAAAGGGCGAAATTCTGCTTAAAATCTCTTAAAGCCGACAAGTTTATGGAGAAAGGTTGTTGATGTGATTAAAGTGGAAAAATGAATAGCCCAGTAGGTTAATCAACGAGTCTCGCTAAAGGATTGTTCTACTTGCACTCGCTTCAAAAAGGTGGCCATATGAAGACACTTACTTTTCTCATTTTACTTATTGCACAGAAAAAAGTTAATTACAGTTCCAACTACATCATTAAAATCCATTAGAATACATCCATGTGAACCTGGGGAGGATTTGATAAGCACCTATACCAAAAAATGAAAAAAAGAGCCCGACGGAGTGGCTAGGGTAATCCTAGCCATCGCCCTTAGCTGCTACAAGAATTTGCAATTTCTGTTTGCTAGCTTAGCTTCCGCCTTCCGCTCATTCTAGGACTCCTTTTCCATGACTTAGGATTTATTATGTTTGTGAGTTTCGTTTTTGTTGATTTGTGTTTTCTACTGTGTCCTTACTGGTTGATGGATGAGTTTTAAGAATTTGCCCACAAATGAGAGTTGTTGATTTAAAGAGTTCTTTGTTAGGTGGTCCTTGACTGCCCCATGGTTCAGTGATTCACCTAAGTAGCTTTGTAAAAGGAGCCATCACAATTCCTTCTCTTAATTTGGAATTTTCTTCTGCGGTCAATGAGAATGTTAAAATTCTCAAGGAAAAAAGGGTTGATGGGTAAGGTTATCCGCCTTTTCCCTAATTATACTTCTATTTTAGAACAGATTTCTAACAATTAGGTAGATCATGAACTCATTGGTACTCTGTACTGTGGAAAAATATATCATGCTTTTATTGTTGAATCTGAGGACAAAGATTTGATCCTCAGATCTGAGCCTTACTTCATAGACTCCAAAAAAATGTTTCTCATCTATTTGTCTTTGAATTTTAATCCTAACATAGAAATTTTCTACGACTGCTGGGATCAAATTGTCATATCTTCCCCTTTTTTTTTTGGTATTTTTAAATCTATCGACAAATTGGCCCGCTATATTACTAGTTTACATTCTAAGGAATACAACTTCTCATGTGCCAAAATTTGTGTTAGAAATGTATTTTGCAAAACTCCCAAAAGTAATTTGACCTGCTATATTACTAGTTTACAACCCAAGGAATACAACTTCTAGCATGCCAAAATTTGTGTTGAAATGTATTTTGCAAAACTCCCAAAGGTAATTTAGCTGATTTGGAGGGTCCAAGTCATCTTCAGGTTCTAGATTATGAGCAAGTTCCTTTCAAATGTAATTTTTGCGATAAGTATATGTTTTACAAAAATTTGTCCAAATACTATAATATCTCAACTTCTTTCTATTTCATCGTCATCTTCTCAAATTAATAAATAGCAATGAACATTCAAACAAATTCCAAGGAAACACAAAAGGCCTCATTGTAATAGATTTTAGTCTCACCAACATTCTCCCTCGAGTAATAAATTTGGAATTTTGCACTCTACAGAAGCAGAGGTCAAGGTTGAATGATTAATTCAATACCCCATTTCGATCACGCAGTTCTATTCTCCCTCTAGAAATAGATTTGGAATTCCACACTCTACAAAAGCAGAAGTCAACGTTGAATGATTAATTCAATATCCCATTTTGATCAGGCAGTTACAGATCTAGTGCAACCAGAGATCATCAATTCACCTGTTGAGGAAGAGGTTTCACCTAAGGAAAGGATAAAAACAATGTTTTAGAAAATAAGTAAGAAGTAAAGAAGAAAAATATGTAATCTTTTTTTTTTTCAAATGTTCTAAAAATTAATCAATGTTATTAACCATTAATAAAATATAGACTAGCAATTGTCCCAAAAGGTACAAAGAGAGGCCGATAGATTTATGAAGTTGGAATTGAATTTTTTATGATTATTGCGTATTTCTAAATTAGAATTTTATATATAATATTATTATATAGATATATATATTAAATTAATTAAAATCTCAATTGTATTTTCAATTTGGGTATTGGTTAATTTTTACACAAACATATGCTTCCACAATTATAAATCTTCTCCAAATTTGATTCATAATCTTCGTGAAACATGCCACATTAGTGCAATGCAATAAGAAATATTTTAAAGAAAAGTCGAGAAATATTTCTTTAATATAAATATATATTTTTAATATGTTTGAATTTATTTAAAAATGAGCAATTTGTATCGAATCTATATGTGCTTGTGCCAAGTAAGATCTATGTTTGATATTTCATTCACTTAATTATTCATAAATATTTTTAATATTTTTACTCATTATTTTTTCACAATGGACAGTGCATATCATTGTCACTACGAAGCTATGACAAACTGTATAATTCATACGGCTGGGCGGTACTTCTTAAGCAAATGCTATGAACTTTGCATGGTCTTTACATAAAATTGACTGCACGAGAAATGAGATCCAAAACTGCATTTTTAATTTTTCATTTGCAGGCAAAAAAAATAAAGACATTCTCATTTTGTCTTCTAATTTTGCTTACCCCTTATGTATCCCTGTGTAGTTGGATGGAGTCATTCTGCATTGAGATCTTCGGAAGTCTATCAGGAATGAATAATAATGGTGTGTCAAGCAAACTTCAAATTCAATTTTGGTAATGCAAAACAGAACAAAAAAACACGACGTTTTTGTTGAAACATACAATTACTGTAAAACAATTTTAAAAAGGTAAAAACAAAATTTAAAAATTATTAGAATTGAAATTATAATTATAAACAGTTATTTTGAGATCTTTAGCCTTCAATCAAAATCATCACCTCTGGATGAGTAAAAAGAGAATATACTTGATGTGAATGACATTGAATAAAAGAAATACACACTAGATATCAATGAATGTTATGTTATCATGAAATGGGTGGTACAATAGTCATACAAAGTTTCTAAAATGAGAACTATCACATATACAATGTACATTTGTCTTAAGCATTGTTATATTATGGCTTTTATCACATATACAATGTACATTTGTCTTGAGCATTATTCTTATATGGTTTTTATGTGTTGGATAGATATAACCTTGCATGAAACAACACATGTACAAGCAGTAGCACAGTAGAACTCAAAGCTATTAAGATCCCTCGAGTCCTTCATGTTGTACAAGCTAGCATGATACAAATAAGGACAACGACACAGAATAGAATGAAACAGAGATAGTTTCAACATATCTTCTTTTGCAAAAAAAAGTGAAATGAAGTGTTGTACTTTGATGTTATTTACAGGTGGGGAAATGCATTTCTAGGTGTCTCCTAACATAGTTACAGCTCATTAAAATTGGGGCCACCGTGACTGTAGCACCTCAACGCAAAAATTGGGAGAACTGAGTGTTGTATCCTATAGATTGAGCTGACAATGTGAAGTCTGTTGTGCACTAAATAAGGAAACGACAGCCCATCCCATCACGCCTCCAATGTGACCATATTCTACATGAGCTAAAACTTCCTAAGAAAAATTGATTCCAAATGGTCATTCTCCTTACAGTATATTTTCATATTATGATCTTATATTCACACCATTAAATACACAGGGTTCGATATCACTATTTTATAAGCAATGTGGTATTTTGGGTGGTTATATCCTCTTTTTTTGAAAAAAATGAAATGAAGTGTTGTAATCTGATGTTATTTACAGGTGGGGAAATGCATTTCACGGTGTCTCCTAACATAGTTATAGCTCATTAAAATTGGGGCCACCGTGACTGTAGCCCCTTGACGCAGAAATTGGGAGAACTAAGTGTTGTATCATGCTATAGATTGTGTTGGCAATGTGAAGTCCGTTGTGCGCTAAAGAAGGAAAAGGTAGCCCATCCCATCACGCCTCCAATGCGACCATATTCTTTGTGAGCTAAAACTTCCTAAGAAAAATTGATTCCAAATAGTCATTGTCCTTACAGTCATATTATGATATTATATTCACACCAGTAAATACAAAGGGTTCGATATCACTACTTTATAAGCCATGTGGAATTATGGGTGGTTATATCCTCCCTTTTTGAAAAAAAAGTGAAATGAAGTGTTGTACTCTGATGTTATTTACAGGTGGGGAAATGCATTTCTGAGTGTCTCCTAACATAGTTATAGCTCATTAAAATTGGGGCCACCGTGACTGTAGCACCTCGACGCAGAAATTGGGAGAACTAAGTGTTGTATCATGCTATAGATTGTGCTGACAATGTGAAGTCCGTTGTGCACTAAAGAAGGAAAAGGAAGCCTATCCCATCATGCCTCCAATGTGACCATATTCTCCGTGAGCTAAAACTTTCTAAGAAAAATCGATTCCAAATGGTCATTGTCCGTACAGTATATTTTCATATTATGATCTTATATTCACACTAGTAAATACAAAGGGTTCGACATCACTATTTTATAAGCCATGTGGTATTTTGGGTGGTTTCATTAGTATTTAATTTTAGCACATGTAGATGGTGTGGTATGGGTTTTATAATTATGTGTTGTGTAAAAAACATTTGTGGTAAGTTTCTAAACAACAGGAGCACAGTAAAAATTTAGAAGGGACAGTTATTATAGTCATCAAAATTGCGTATGAAAGATGAAGAAATTAAGATTATTAGACAGAGGGCTACAGCGCACCATGAGGAATGCAAGCCACTGTCATGAAATTGAGTATCTGCAAAAGATTCAAGCAGTGCCAAATCAACCTCAATTCCCATAACAACATTTGTATTGAACCGCTTAACGTTATCACTCAGAAATGTAGCTACAATGCAATCTGATATGTCCTTCAAAACACCCCTGATCACATTATCCAATACCTGCGAAGGTAAGTCTTAAAAAATATTTCAGTAAAGAGACTTCACAAGGTCCTTTGACGCTTTTTCTTGACTCATGAACCTTCGCAGGAATCCTGACTATCAAAGATCCACAACAGGTATGGGGTTGGACTTACTACATTTTAGGTTTTTTTTTTGTTCAAGCATGTCTCTCTTGAATGAAATATTCATGGCATACACTTTGAAACAAATCAAGTTATTGATGACGAAGAAGTTGTGGTATAAGAACAAATTGTGAATGCACTTGAACACAACATTGTAAACATACTTGAATACAACATTACTATACATATTCAATAATGAATGCACATTAATTGTTCAACATCTATGCAACCTGAAAGACAGACAATTCCCTTGTTTAAGAGAATCAGGACTACATTGCAAATATCAAGTTAAAGAGAAACCACAACAGAATTTGGTAAACAATATTTACATCCATATGTATTTTTCACAACTTTGTTGTCTCCCAGGTTCCAAATCCAAGGAAATATCAGCTCCTTTTATCATTCTTACCACCACATTGAGCACAAAACAACCTTCTGCATTCAGGGCATTCTGACTCTTTTATAACAACAACAGCTGGCTCAGTTGAGCTTCCTACTTCAGGCACATCCTTTAACAAGAGTGCCGAGAAATCCTTGAATGGGCAATAGAACTTCTGAGAACTAGGAATCTCTTTTTCCACCAATATGCCAGGCATTTTTTTTGGAGAGCAAAAGGCATGCAAATAGAGCTTGTTTCTCAATTGTATTGGTCTATTAAGTTATGAATAACATGTTAGGTAAGACTTTTTACGAAATTGGTAGCCATGCCATAACAATTTACGATTGTTTGTTTGAAAATATACATGGATCAAAAGGAAATATTATATGGATCAATTGTATTGGTCTACTAAGTTCCTCTATCTAAGCAAAGGGAACTTCCAAAAATAGGATAATTGTTTTTTATCACAACAGAATTCTGTGCATGAACACCAAATTCAAGGAAATGACTTCACTCACATAGAGGAAATGTCTAAAATTTGACATCAAATTTACTAGCACGTTGGCTTTCAGAGATTGACATCTCGAGTCCTGACAACAAATGAAATGTCCATAGGAAAAGAATCCATTATCTGCACAATAGGACTTTATTGATACATGATTCATAAACCTTAGTCTTTAAATCAAATTTCAAGAGGATTTTTCAAAATTGAAAAGTACATTTTTTGTTTGTATTACTGAAATCAAGAAAAGGAACAACTATAAGTAGGGAAGCTAATTCTGTAAATTGTAATGCACCAGAAACTGCCAGTGTCATAAAAGGAACTTTTCATTATTATATAGTCATCCATATCCACAAATTAAAACAGATAAAATGCATTTGTACCTAGGAAAAGAATAATAAATATATCTCAAAAAATCCAGAAGTATTTGGATATAAAAATGTTTCACAAGGATTTTCATACCAAAAACAGAAAAGAATAGATTCAAAGAACAAGAATTGGATTCATTTACAACTGCAGTTCATTTGATGAATATTCTGCTTGAGTATTAAATATACGATTTTTTCATAGAAAAAGAAAGTAATAATGGAATTCAAACTCTATGGCATAGATCCATAGCAACTCATACAATAATAGAATCCAATCTCTTATCTCTTTTTCATTGTGAAGCAACGATATGAATTTAAAAGGCTAACAGAAACAAAACTAAACTACTATTGAACTCACAGAAAACGAGTGGTGCAGACTCCAAAGCCTTGATGAGTTATAGTCCTCAAATGAAACCTAGCCAAGTAACTTCTTTACATAGATCTCTTATGGAAACCTACCCCAGATACGCTGCTGTTGATCTGTCGATCTCACAGAAAAACAATGATGCAAAGGCTGACAAGCACAAACTATAGTCCTTATGGTGGAAACTCAGCCCAACAGGTGTCTTATTTTTATTGCAAGGAAGCCATAGAGAGGATGAGTTGCAACATCAGAGTCAAAGTTAAATGTATTAAAATGTTGCCTCTAGGACGGGATTGAATTCCAAATACGTAGTCACAAAACTGATTAGTTTTAGCTTTTATGCATTAGGAAGAAGAAAACCTTAAATTGCTGCAAAATTGCCAGATAGAAGTCCAATATCTTAACAACCAAGTAGCCATAGAAATACCTTACAAGTACAACTCCCAAGTGGAAATACAAGTATATACTTGATTGAATACATTTGCACAATTCCGAGAACCCCAAAAATTCCTATAAATCAAATAAAAAGCAGGACACTGGTGATGCAACTGCTCTTATAAACATACATAAAGGTGAACATCCAGTACATCTTCAATCTTGGCTACCTTTAGTATAAATAAAACTAATACACCCATTCTCCATACATTTTAGTTGAAAGTAACTTTGATCCACTCCTCACAGTTCACTTCATGGGCGACTAAGACCACGAAAGAAGATGGTACCATAATTCTTCCCATGTAACGATGAACAATCCCTTTTGAAAACAACGACCAGTGAAAAACCAGAATAAATACATACACAGAAAAGTATTACTTATTTCTTGGCCTTTCTTGTTCCCGCACTCTAGTTTTCACTGTGATCACTTTCATCCTCATAATTAACGTCTTAATAATTATCATCATCATCTTCCTCTTCTTCGAAATAAACAAACCCAAGACAAGATGCATATTTTGCCCACTCTACAATATTTTCTACCTCAGATTCTGAGATTCTTTCTTCATCATCAACATGTTCTTATCCCACATCGTTAAACCGACCCGAAGAAGAAGAAATCTCTGGAACCCTACTCCTTTCAAGCTTAATGGAATCTTGAACAGAAGCTAGCAACTTCTGCACTTGTTCCTCTTCAAAATCAATTTCATTTTGCTTCACAAAGCCTGTTTATCCAAAATCACCGATTGTTTTCTTTCTGGGTTCCTACTGTTGTCTCACAGGAATCGATCCCTTGACTTTCCTGTGGCTCAGCCAAACTATGGGACTCACTAATTATGATATTTTTGGCACTTGAAGAAGATCTCAATGCCGCCAATCTCAACGTAAGTTCTCGCCCTAAAATTTTCTCCTCTTCTTCATCAATCAGAACCCTAGATTTCCCGTCAATTTCTTCGTTTTCTCTAATGTCCCCAACCAAATCTAGATCCTTTTCTAGATCATTCTTTTTCCCTCTCTCATTATCTATGCCATTTTCTAAATCACTACTTTCCTTGTTATCTCTAATTTGGAGTCTGTTGGACTTACCAATTGGGGTTTTGTAGGAGGAGGAGCTTTGAGCTTGGAATATCGACGAGCCAATTCATTGTCAAGTCCAGCAAAGTCGAAGCCTCCAACATCTTAATTCAGCAGTGAATGTAAGGGTTTGGTTGATCTGTTGGAGTCGAGATTAAGTTGCAATGCGCTTTCATCTTGGAACTGTGCGAGAATTTGATTGACCTGTTCATCATTCTCTTCTCCTCTCAACAACCTCCTCCAAATTGTGCTATCGGAGGACCTTCCGTCCGTTTTATTTTTGAAGTGTAAGGTTGTGTGTCTTCTGGTTTCGAAACTGCAACGTCTCTGTGCAGAAAATTAATAAGCTTTGTTTCTGGTTGTTCACAAAAATAAATCCTGTGAAAATAGAAACACTGAGTGAGCCGAGAAATATTTATTCAACCATTGGGACAAAATTGTGGAAAAACGAATGTCGAAAATTGTGTGCCACATGTCAATAAGAAAGTTCTTGCCCTATAATTTTCTCCTCTTCTTCATCAATCAGAACCCTATATTTCCCGCCAATTCCTTCATTTTCTCTAACGTCCCCAATCTGGATCCTTCTCTAGATCATTCTTTTTCCCTCTGTCATTATCTATGCTGATTTCTAAATCACTACTTTCCTTCTTATCTCTAATTTGGAGTTTGTTGGACTTACCAATTTTGGGTTTTGCAGGAGGAGGAGATTTGAGCTTGGAATATCGACGGGCCAATTCATTATCAAGTCCAGTGGAGTCGAAGCCTCCAACATCAGAATTCAACGGTGAATGTAAGGGTTTGGTTGATCTGTGGGAGTCGAGATTAAGATGCAATGCACTTTCATCTTGGAACTGTGTGAGAAGTTGATTGACCTGTTCATCATTCTCTTCTCCTCTCAGCAACCTGCTCCAAATTGTGATGTTGGAAGACCTTTTGTCCATTTTATTTTTGAAGTGTCAAGGTTGTGTGTCTTCTGGTTTCAAAACTGTAACGTCTTTGTGAAGAAAATTAATAGGCGAGGGAAGAGACATTGAGGGTATACACGAAATGGGAGGGACGAATAGAGATGCAATGAACAGACAATAGATTTATCGGCCTTATACAACCATACCATATAGTGAGAAACATTCTGAGGTAGTGCGAGCCAAGCACATGTCAGCTGCGAAACGAATGGATCACTGGCGGTGCGTCCATCCCGATTCCTCATTAACCGTTTAGTTTTGGATCAGTGTTGGATCAAGGATCACAGTTCATTAAATTGTCTAACACCACAAATCCACGGTCAACAGCAGGACACGGCGGTGGCTGGGGAAATTCATTTCAAAGAGAAACGCCTTACGACGTAAATATTGAATAATTCATTTTTTATTTTCATATATTTTTACAAAATATTATAATTTTAATCTTCTATTATTTAAATAAATAATGCAACAGGCTCCTCCATTGCTATTTTAAATTGTAGTGAGACAAATAATGCAAGAATAGTGTATTCTTTTAAACATTATTTTTAGCCTAAAGCAAATCAAACTATCCACAAAATGTAAACAAAACACCATGTCACATAATATATAATTAAGAATCAATTACACACATTCAAGTTTTTAATATTTTATTTCTAAAATCTATACCCTACTATTATGCCATATGCCATATATCCTATTTCATATGTCACATAATCTATAATAAAAAAGCAATTACCACACATTCAAGTTTTTAAATTTTTATTTCTAGATCATCATACCTTACTATTACTATTATGCCATAGATACTAGTTCATACATTTTAATAGTGTATTTTGAAATTTCATGCTTCCTCATATCTTCCCTTAAAATAAAAATAAAAAATATATATTTGCTAACATTTTTTTTCCTTATTACATTTTTTCTTTTCCATCCACTACACTTCCCCACTTCCCCTTTTTTAATTAGTTGGATTTTCTTCTCATTACACTTTCCTTTTTTTTCATCAATTAGCTTGTTCAGTTTCACATGAAGTCTCACCTTTAAATTCTACGGTTTACTCTTAAAAGCCTTTATAAATTCTACTGTTTACTCTTAAAACCCTTTAAAAAGGCTATAAAACCATTGATTTGTAGAAAGTTAAAATATTACTAATAAATCGACCTTTTTTTTTGCTTTTGCCAGTGACATTCTAGAAGAATTGAGAGGGAGCTCTTAAAACTCCTTTGAAGAATTGGATTTTTCTAAGAAACATTGGAGGTGGTATAAATCTTTTTCATGCTCTATGAAAAATATTTACATAATCAATGTAGTATATTTTTAATTTCTAATATTAATTTTTATTGTTAAAATTATTTTAATTTTAATAATAATAATAATAATTTATTTTTTAAATTACAATAAATTAGTTATCCATTAAAAATATGAAATATCTTTTTTATAAATAAAAAAATATAAATCATTAAATCATAGGAGGCAAATGTGTTTTAGAGAGGCTTCTATATATAAAAATATAAAATCATTAAATCATATGAGGGAATGTGTTTAGATATGTTTCTAAGTTTTTGATTAATATTTATTTATAAAATATTAAAAAAATAAATTTATATATTTAAAAATGTGCTCAAAATAATTTAATTTGATTTCTTGTAATAAATAAATAAACAATATATATTTTAACAATGTTTATCATATTTAAATTTTTAAAATATTTTAGAATATAATATTGCATTTTTATGTTAAAATTTGGAAGTTATTGAATCCTAATATTGATTGGGTAAAAAAAAAAATTAGTTAGTTTTTTAACATAAGTGATATTTATTTGGTAAAATAAATTAGTTAGTTATTGAATATGAGTTGGTAAAACAAATTAATTAGTTATTGAATATGAGTGATATCAATTTTATTAAATAAATTAGTTAGTGAGGTAAGTGTCTTTCTAAGTATTTATATATTTTTAATGAAATATTACATATCTAATATTGTGAAATTTAACAAATAAGTTAATATTTTAAGTTTTCTATTCTATATTTATAATTTTAATGGTTTTAATTTGTATAATTTTAAATCATAATTGTTAATAATAATTATCATTATTAATATTAATGAGATTAATTGAAATTTATCAAAATTTAATAAAAGTGAGATATTATTTTTCTTGGAGGCTTTATTTCTATTAAGGAATAATTGTAAAAAAAAAATCATAAAATAAAATAGTTGTAACAAGTTAAAAGGTTAAGGATGTTGTATTATGATAGATATTTTTGAAGTTATAATAAATCTATAACAAATTCATTAATATGCTAACAAAAGCACCTTTAATATGTTTTTTTTTCTCTAAATTTATCAAATATAATATTTGACTTATAATTGATAAAAATATCTTGAATGAACTGTCATGTAACTTAATGAAACACAACTCAATATCATAATATACATAGTTATTTAAGGTCCAATTTATTGTGCCATACAATACTGAGATGTTGTCCGAACCTGTTATGTCGGGTAAAATTTCCATGTCAGTTGGGATTGCTCTATTGTTGATCAAGAGTATTATGCGGGTCGTTGGTATGGAAGCTTGCGTTTTCCAAACCAATCCTTTCTCACTTTCCTTACAAACCATGCCAGTCCAACTACCTGTCAAAGCTACTTCTACTTTCAGTGCTCTCAAATCTATAATCCTTAGTGGCCTACTTTGGCCATTGTTGATGATCTCCTCCTTTGAAATTATAGGTCATTGGACCACCTTTTGCAAGGTGCAACACCTTTAGGATCCTCAAATTTTGTCATTTATTGTAGTTTAGCATGTACAAAATTTTTCACCCTTAGTTTCTTTGTGCTCAAGTGTGAAGCATACCTAAGTAGTTTCATGAATCTAGCCCTGTAGTCTTGTACTAATCTACTTCCTTGCCTTAAGGCATTGGACTCATTTAACTTATTTTCAATGAATTCTTCTAATAGATAATTCTCATTGAACTTTTCCTCAAACAATTCCAAAGACAACTTTGAGATGTACATACCCAAATGTGATAGAAGAGTATTCCACCACAATTGGAACACACCCATCCTAATCTTAAGGTTGGATATGTAGTCTATTAGGGAGAAACATGTTGCAATATTTTCTAGCCATACTTTGCTAATAACAAAATACAAATATTAGCACGCTAATAACAAAATATGAATTTTAGCATGCTAATAAAAAATATAAATATTAGCACTACAACGGTAGTCCAAGATTAGAGTGTATAAGATATATTTTTTTCTCTTAGAATAGCCCTCTATAATTAATATCTATCTATCCATCTATCTATCTAATCCACTTGTCTTTCCATACAATGTTAAAAAATTCTAAAATCCCATTTTTTTCATTATCCATGCTCTCATGTGTGAAGTTTACTCATACGGTCAAATAATTTCATTTTCATTTTACAGAAATAACTAAATTCATATCTTCATATTTCCTTTAATTTCTCTTGGTTGTCCTTTTTATCTCTTTTACTATTGATAAATTAGTGCTTGTTATTTGATATAACTTCAATTATCTAACTAGGTTCCATAGCAAGACATTAATTTTCTCATTACTTTCTCTTACTCCAAACTTTAATTGAGCTTCCTTTTCTATCTTTCCTACACTTTAAAAATTTCTCACAACATAAATTTTTTCACTTAAATAAATATCTTATACTATTTTTATGCACATTATTCATCCAAAATATTATGACTTTAATATAAATTATTTGTTTCAAATAAATATTTTTCTTCTCACTTAAAGTGATATTCTCTTAAGATTTATTATATGTTTGATATAAATATTTAATATTTCTATTAACCATTCCTTTGATTTATTTTAGGTTTACCCTACCAAAGTAATATTATAGTTTTATTCCTCATCCTTAAACAACTTTTCATCACTTTTTTGTATTTCCCAAAAGAGTTCACTTTCACATATATATTTATCATATTTAAATTTTTATTTCTTTAAAAATTCAATTTAAGTCCATTTTTTTTTTTTATCTCAGGATACCAAGGGCTTCAAGCTAATTATTATCTTCAATAATTAACTTGCATAGTTCCAATAGTGCCATATTTATTTTCCTTCAAGTACTTCTAATTAAATTAGGGGAACATTGACACAATGTTGGAAATAATAGCTACTTCAAGGTTGTCTTTGTTGATTGATTAGTGGTTAGTGAGGATTAACACCTTCACCTTAATGCGTGATTCTTATTTTTACCTCATCATTGATTGACTCTATAAGAAAACCTTCACATCATCGTGCAACTTCAAGGTAAAACTACCTTGCACTTTTCAACTAAAACTATGGCTGATGTGCTAGCATGTGGAATCAGGGATGTTGTCACACCCATCTAAGATAAAATTTGAAATAATTTGTACATTCACTTTACCTACATGTGAGTTGTTCGACAACCACAAACCCTACACCTACATCCACTATTCAAGAGACCAATGTTTTATAAACATATTTTTCAATAAAAATTCAGTTTTTATTAATATTACTCTTAGTTCCATACGAAAGCACTTTAATAAATTTTTTGTCAAAATATCATCATAGTCCCTTGCCACACCCAAAGAATTATTAGGAATATCTCATTATAAATGACTAATCATCATATAATTTAGACATGACAAATTGTTTTAACATCAAAATAAATATCATATTCTAATAACATACTTGTTAAGTAATATATATCCTATTCATGAATAATATGAATATTGGATGTCATTATCACATAGTGCAATATATGAATATTGGATGTCATTATCATGTAGTGCAGATGTGTAATTTCATAAATATCTTCGATGTCCTCAAACAATAATAAATATGTCAAAGTGGCTGGCACAAAAGTCAAAATAAAATTGTACACTAAATGCGCTCCCTCTAAATATAAACTTCATCCTTCACAATGATTAAGGAAAATGGCGATGCCTGTAGTTTTCATCCTCTTAGGTAGAACGATAACTATTCTACTGAACCTTTACTTCATTGATATTAAATCAATGACTAAGTTATCGACTATGTTGGTCCAAGATGAAGGTCAATTTGGCCATCACATCCCCTTCATCTAATACTTGTAGAAGAATTAAATCAATATTTCCAATGAGTTTGAAATGTAATTAAGTGAAATAGAAAAATTGAAAACATCCTGCATGTGTTCTAAAGATATTGGTAATGTAAGATGATAAACTATTGGTTCCTTTTTCTCTATGACCTCGAAAGGTTCAATAAATAACAGTGACAACTTCATTCACTTTTCAAACTTGAATTAATTCCTTTGTATTTTAACTCGTAAAAGTACTCATCTCCATTTTTGCAATTTACATAAACTCTATTAGAATTGACATCATTTTTCTATCCATCCATATCATGATTCACCAAAATTTTGCATCAAAATTTGAAAATATGGCACCCCATTTTATTTTTACTTTTTAGTAAATACTTTGATATATGTATTATAATTTGAGGACAATAGAAATTTTTTATTTGACTGTTTGCACTATGTGATGATGACATTTGATATGAATAATCTTTATGAGAAAAATATATATTACTTGATTGGTATGTTATTATATTATGATGTTTATTTGCATGATTTTTATTTTATTTGTTGGATTCACCTATGGAGGATTTGAACATTAAATATTATGGTTTCCATAATACTTCATAACAATATGATTGTTAATTGAGCTCTAATCCATGGGCTTATATTTATTTTCATGTCAAATTGACTTGTCATGTGCAAATTATATGATGATAATCCATTCATGATAAGATATTGTTAGTAGTTTCCTAAGTGTCGTAGGGAACTATGATGATGCATTGACATGAGATTGATTAAATAATTATGGTATGGAACCAAGAGTTGTGTTAAATGAGTATAAATTGTCATTCATAAATATGTTTATAAATACTGGTGAATTGATTAGTGGAAGAAAGCGTAGGGTTCATGCTTGCCAAATGACTCACATATGGGTAATGGGGTTGTATGAAGGATTTTTTATTTTGTCTTAAAAGGTGTTAAATATTGTCCTTGATTCTACCTACTAACACTCTAGATATATCTTGGTTTTAGAAGTTCAAAAAAATTTCATGTTGAAGTTATACAATTCCTTAATGGTTTGA
This sequence comes from Pinus taeda, assembly GCA_000404065.3. Classification (NCBI taxonomy): domain Eukaryota; kingdom Viridiplantae; phylum Streptophyta; class Pinopsida; order Pinales; family Pinaceae; genus Pinus; species Pinus taeda. The sequence continues at coordinate 110,837 of APFE031494788.1, forward strand.
CTATGGACTCAGTCACTTGTGAGGTAAAACTTAGGGGCACACATTAAGGTGAAGGCCTTAATCCTCAGTAACGATTAGTCTCTCAGTAAGTGAAAATATAGAGATAATTATTTTTTATGTCATTTCACCATAATTACTCTCAATTAATTATAGGTACTTGAAGGGAAACCAATGTGGCACCCTTGGAATTCCACGAGATAATTATTGAAGAGCACACTTGGCTTGAAACCCATGAGACAAAAAAGTAAAAAAGAACTTAAATTTAATTATTCAATTCTTTAGATATGATGTTGTGTATAGGTAAAGTTGAACTATACTTAGGAATTAAATATTTTAATAAGAAATTAATTAAGGACTAGGAATAGAAACTACAATAATACTTTATTAACATAAGATCAAGAGAAATTAAAAAATAGTTAATAAATACCAAAAAAATAGTTAATAGTTAAAAAATAGTTAATAGTTAAGAAAAGAATTCATATATTAAAGTGATAATACCAAAAATAAATAATGTGCATAGATGTTTTATTTATTTAATTTAAAATATAAAATTTATGAGCTCTCCATAGCGGAGAAAAAATAACTCAAATAAAATTTTAGTTGAAAGAAGAAGATGGGGAATTGAGGGACTTATGATGGTAGTTAGCTAATTAGTTAAGTAAAATCAACTAACAAACACTAAATTAGGAAAAGTAAAATATATTAAGGGGAAAAGTAAGAGAAATTATATAAAACATGTATCGGGTGAAGAAATTTTTTCTTTTTTTTTTATTCCAAAAGAACCCAATAGCTCGCCTCACATGTAACTACTAGTAAACCTCTCGGAGTCTACATCCTATCCTCCTCTCCATAATCTAGGTCACAACATGAGGGATTTGAAGCTTGGATCTCTGAGTTTTAATAGATTTCACATTACTTTGATGACCAATTGAGCTTCCCCATTGGAAAATTATTTAAGTAAATAAAAAAATAATGAATTATTTAAACATATCAGTAAAAACTAGACACATGAAAGGATGAATAATAAAGAAATTAGAACTTAAAAAATCCAAATATTGCATAGAAAGGAAAGTGGCACCAATAAAAGATGTTATTCAAAAGGGATAATATAAAATAAAAATAAAAACATCTTTATGCACTTTGATGTTGGACAATTGTCCTAATGCTAAAAAAATTATTTTATGATTAACGTGAGCTTGTTGAGAGTTTGAAAAGTGGATATCTAATCTAAGAGTTGTATCCTCTTGATCTTTCTTTTAATCTTCTCTACATCGATAATTTCATCAGTTTTCTTTTATGGCGTAATTGCATCTTGAGAGTCTATGAGGAAGGGGAGTATCTAAGGATTATACAGGGTGCTTCACCAATGAGTCGACAAAATTCAAGTAGAATTGGAATATTTTGGCCATGTGCAAATACTTTGTCAAGAATACGCAAGCATCTCAACATTCATAATTTGATGCAAAATTTTGATGAAAGATACTGCATTTTTTGCTATATGAAAATTGAAATTGTTTTTATTTTTATTTATTTATATGTTGTCATTATAATAATTATAATAGTTCTTAGATGTTTCCTTGGAAAATTATTGTGCGCGGTCGCTCGGCTCTACAACCTGCGAGATCCGCATCCCACAAAATTTGAAGATTGTGCGCACGCCCACTCCCTGCATCCTCCGATCCCTACGGGCGGGTCTGCCGAGGGCTCTTGCTCCTAACGACGATCGGCTAGGGTTTGATTTGCTGGCTCTCCATGGAGGAGCTGGCTCCCTCACAGGGGTCTTCCTCCCCTTCTTCGCCTTCCGCCGTTGAGGCCTTCAGATCCTTGTTGGCCTCTCTGCCCAAGAAGAAAGTTGTGGAAGCTGCCAAGTTCGTGAAAAGAATAGAAGATATCCCTGAGATCGCCCTTAATCCTGAAGGTCCGATTCAAGTAGCATTATCACTGGCGGATCATGCTCTAGTTGTTCAGTTTACAGGTCTCTGGCCCTCCCCGAATTCAACAGAGAACTGGGTTGCTAGGAACTAAGCTCCATTGATCAAGAATAAGGTAACATCTTAGTTTCTCGGAAGAGGATACTTCCTATTTGAATTATCAGAAGAAGAGGACAAAGATCTCATTTTCAAAAATGGCCCCTATTTCATGGGCCCTCAAGGGTTGTATTTAAACAAATGGACACCAGACTTCGATCCGGCGGTGGATGTGCCTTCTGCGGTCCCAGTGTGGGTAAGGCTCCCCAATCTCCCGGTTCACTGTTGGAACTAGGATTCTTTGAAACATATCAGAAACACTCTTGGTAAATTCATAGACAAGGCCAACAATGAAGATTAGTACGACTGCGCCAAAATATGTATGGAGGTAGATCTGGAGGTCAGAATACCAGAAGCCATCAAAATAACAGTAGGTCCTTGGGTGCATGTTCAGAAGATGGACTATGAACAACTGCTGTTCAAATGCTGGAAGTGTCAAGTCTATGGGCATTCTGCGAGAGATTTCCCATCCAAAGGGGTAGAGGAAAAAGGGAAGGAAGAAGGATGGAATCATGTAAAAAGACCCAAAACATCATTTAGGAAGAATGCAAATGTTAATGCTAGAGCCCCCCAAATGGGCCCTGCCTAGCATCCACCCATGGAAAGTCAAGGGAACAAATTTGAGATCCTTGGATCTGAAATCATGAATACACAGGAGAGAGAAATCCTGAAAGAAGTCTCTCTTCCTAAATCAAAAATCATACCAGAGAGATCCAAAGGGAAGACGTCAGAAGAAGAGGAGGAAACCCAAGAGTCTGAGGAATTAGAGGAAGAAGGGGAAATAGGGGATTCACAGTCTACGCCAAAAAGATCTACAAGAGGATGAATGCCAACAAAGGAAAAAAGAGATCAAGAAACATACAAATACAAGCTTCAGGGTAGCCTGCCAACACTAGAGAAACTCCTAGCAAAAACCCCAAAGATGAAGAGGATCCAAACCTAGAGCTCCAAAGGAGCTCATCACGGCAAAAGTAAATGATGAAGATAGTCTCCTCGAATTGTAAAGGAATGGGCTCCAAAGCCAAGGAAGAAGCAATGAATAGTCTAATAAGACTGGAAGCACCATACATTCTTCTCATCCAGGAGACTAAACTGGAGGATTCACCCTTCCTCCAAGCAAGCAAAAAAATCTGGAAAAATGACGGAGTGCACGCAACCTCTACACGTGGAGCATCGGGAGGACTTGGGTCTCTCTCGAATCCAAATAAGTTCTCTCTAATCTCTGAGTCCTTGGACGCTCATTGGATTTTGTTAAAATTGCAGCACTTAGAATCTAAGGAAATTATTAGTCTGGTAAAGGTATATGCTCCTAACAATGCAGGTGAAAAGAAACTATGTTGAGACTCCATAAAAAATCTGGTAGATCTAGAATATTTGGAGAACATAATCATAGTCAGAGACCTCAACCTCACCCTCCTCTCGTCATAAAAAAGAGGAGGTGGTATTGTCAGAGATCCGGCAAGAGAATCAATGGAATATCTCATGCAAGATTGGGATTTGATAGACATTAAGATGACTATTGGCAAGTACACGTGGTCAAACAAGAGGGTTGGCTCGGGTCACATAGATGCAAGACTAGACAGATTTTTGGTGCAAAGTTCCTTCCTCCTTCTTGGTTTAGAAGCTAGATCGCACATCCTTCACAACAGCATATCAGATCACAAGCCTATTAGCTTGGAACTACTGTGCCCCAAGGATATGGGGCCTATTCCATTAAGGTTCAGCCCTCTCTGGATCAAAGAGGCAGACTTTATGGACAAGATCAGAGACTACTGGAAAGACCCAGTCAAGGGATCCACCTTCTTTATGTGGGAGGAATCAATCAGAAGAGTTAAATTCATGCTAAAAAATTGGGCTAAGACCCTGCCCAACCCTGCTGCGGAGAGGAAAAAAATTCAAATCGGACAAAAAGCCAGCATCTCCATCTTGAAATGGATGAAATCACTAAAGAAGAATTGGACAAGGAGGCCAAGCTCCAAAAAAATTTCCATAAGGCATGCCTGGCAGAAGAGGAGTACTGGAGGCTCAAGTCTAGAAGTCTTTTTCTCAAATATTTCGACAGAAACTCCTCTTTCTTTCATAAACAAGCACAAGCTAGGAAAGGACATAATTCCATCACTGAAATAAAAGAAGAAAACTATGTTCTGGAGGACTTTTCAAGCATAAAAAAGACAACTTCAGATCATTTTGATAAGTTGTACAGGGAAGAAATAGGAGTTGGGAAAAACGATAGCCTGAACTAGGCTCTTGAAAGCAAAATCACGCATAAGGAAATCAAGGAGGCCCTTTTCGAAATGAATCCCGATAAAGCTCCGGCACCGGCCGGTTTCATGCCTAGATTTTTACAAACCTGTTGGTAGATATTTGAGAAGGAGTTCCTCAAAATGATTCAGAAATCCAGGGACTGTCAGAAGATTGGGGGTTGCACAAATTCGGCATTTCTCACCCTCATCCCCAAGGAAAAAGGTGCAAATTATTTCAATAGATTTCCCCCAATTTCATTATGTAATATTGGGTACAAAGTGATCACCAAAGTGATAGCAAACAGGTTGAAAAGAATCCTCCCTAAAATCATTCTGTACATTCAAGGTGGATTCATTCAGGGTAGGAAGCTGGTGGACAACTTCATGCTAGTGTAAGAGGCAATCCATTCTAGCCATGACCGAAAGGAAAAAGGTATGGTTATTAAATTAGATCCAGAAAATTCCTTTGATCGTGTTAGGCATAGGTTTTTGTTTGATGTAATGCATAAATTGGGTTTGGTCAAAGTCTCATAAAGTAGATAAAAGCTTGCATATCAAAGCCATGGATTGCTCCTCTGGTGAATGGAAGGGCCACTAAATTCTTCAAAGCCTCTAGAGGACTAATGCAAGGGTGTCCCCTTTCACCTCTCCTTTTCATCATTTAGGCTTTTGTCCTTAGTTTCTATCTAAATAAAAAGCAGCAAGAACAAGACATTATTGACCTGAGCATTACAAGAGGGGTTAAATGCACAATCATGCCCTCTTTACCGATAATACATTACTGTTGGGAGCTGCCTCCCTGCATTCAGCTATTAAATTCAAAGCAGTTCTGGACGACTTCTGTAAGGTCTCAGGCAGCAAGTTAAGCTAGGGAAAATATCAGATATATTGTTGGAACATCCCTGCTTCAACTGCAAACTCCATAGCTAGATGCCTCGGATTTGCAGCCTCCTCTACTTGGTCCTCATTCAAATATCTTGGTCTGCCAATCTTCAACAAGAGGGAATCAAGCAAAGACTGGTCATCTCAGCTAGACGAATTCAAAGAAAAAATGCAAGTTTGGAGATCCTCTTGGCTCAACATTGTCGACAAAGTAGTGCTCAACAAGGCAGTTCTCAACAGTCTTATGATTTTCAAATTCTCTGTCCTCCTGGCACCCGCGCGAATCATAAAAAAGATGGAATAATTAATCACGCAATTCTTCTGGAAAGGAGGCAAACAAAAAGATAAGATATTTTCCCTATTCAATCGGGGAATAGTCACCAAACCAATTTTTGAGGGGGGATTGAACTTCAAAGATCTTAGAGCTCAAAATCTAGCCCTGGGAGCCAAATTAATTTGGAAAATCATTGCTCATAATCCAAATTGGGCACAGGTTGCATTGTGGAGGAAATACTTCAGAGGAACAAGACTCAGATGTTTGGATCAGCCCAAAAACCAACTCAGAACTCCTTTCAGCATGTTCATCAATAGAATTGGTCCGATGATAAAAAATTACTCTCACTGGATTCTTGGAAATGGCAAACGAATTCAGCTGTGGAGTGACAGAATTCTAGATCGACCTTCGCTGGCAAAACTAAGAGATTTTACTGAATTAAAGAACTGGATATCTGTAACAAACGTCCACACCTTGTGGGACCTCTCGATGTGGACAAAGGATGCCTGGGCAGGTTGGAAACACCTCGCTATTCCCACTGCCTTGCAGCCTGAGTTGGCATCGCTCAACAATTTCTTACACGGGCTGGCCCCTATCCATGCACGCAGACAGGACGTGAGAGGTTGGGGAAAAAATCGGTCAGGATACATAGTCTCTCAGGGGTACTCTAAGTGCCTTGAACGTCCCCATGTGCCTCCCAATCCTGCCCCTTGGGTAGGCATATGGAATCTCCCCACAATTCCTAAAGTAGACCATTTCTATCTGCTTCTCTGTCATGAAAAAATCCTCACTAATGATAGACTTCAGAAAAGAGGCATCAATGGGCCTTCTAAATGCATGCTTTGCAAGGAAAACTTAGAAACTGCCCTCCACCTCATGATCGGCTGCAAATTCACAATCTCTATTTGGCAGGAGCTGATGGATAATTGGAATTATGAGTTCATCTTTCCTACTTCTGTTCAGGATTTTTTCACGGGCTGGATGGCCACATATCCAGGCACACAACCAAAAAACAAAACAATCAGGACAGTGTGGAGCACACTGCCAAACTCATCAGTTGGCAAGTTTGGTTGGAAAGGAACAAGAGGATATTCCAGAACAAGGATCAGGACCATAGAATAGTAGCCAACTCAGTGAAATTCCATCTAACCGAGTGGCTGGAAGACAAAGGAGACGACTCAAATATAAGCCAACAAGACAGAGACTCGGGATCTGTCCTCAAGTTTAATTTTCAAAAACCAAGACGCTCTCCTCCAACTCTCGAAGACTGGAAAATTAGGAAAAATGAAGAATATTTTCAGGAATGGTTGTCCAATCAACCACTATCCTCTCTCTTCTTTGATGGGGCAGCAAAAGGGAATCCAGGAAAGGCCGGAGCAGGAGGACACATCATTAATCCAGACAACACATTTCCACAAAATTTCGCTTGGGGTTTAGGCCATTCTTCTAGCATCCAAGCCAAGGCGTTGGCCCTCTTTCAAGGTATAATCTTCCTCAGAGAGCTGGTAATTCGGGAGGAAAATGTCTTTGGAGACTGGCAAGTAATCATAAGAGCAGTGGTGACCAACTCCAACCCAGCGGATCTGCAACTAGCAAGGTTAATTACAAGGATAAAAAGCATGTCAAAGTCCCTACATCTGAATTATTTTCATGTATTGAGAAAAAATAATAAAGCAGCAAACATTGAGGCTAACAAGGTAGTACGTTTAGAGGCTGGAACTATTCTCAAAGATAAGGAAATTCTGTGGGCTCCAATCCCTTAAAGGGTCATGTTTTACTGCTTTCTTCTACATCAGTTCGTTTGTATCTTTCAGCTTGGACAATTAGCAGCAAAAGTGCACTTTAACAATTGTAAAAAGAGGAAGCTGATAAGAGCAGACACCATTTCCCTCTTGGTAGAAACGCACGCTGAAACTTGCTCCTCCTTTTGTAACTGAATGTGTTGCCTTTAGCCAAGCAGTTAATGAAATCCTATAACCGTTCTTGTAAAAAAAAAATTATAATAGTTCTTACAAAACCTAGGAATGAAAACACAAGAAAACCTAGAGTACTTCCCCACATTTCATGATTGGTAAATTGGGTAAACCGTCATCCCTTATTACTAGGCCTCACCCCAAAGGAATCAAAGATAGTCAAACCCATCATTAGAAGCAAATAGAAACAATATCAAAGAACTTTATGTCTAGTTTTAGACCACTTGACCTAACCCTTGGAGCTCAAAGAAATATATATATATATTCTCTTCCCATTAATTTGCATACAATATGTCACAAATACCCTTGACCCAATATCAACAACCACCTACAATGCTCCAATCACTACATCTAACTTGGATTTCTTTTATATATACAATAGTTGTCACATGCATATGTATTCAATCAATTTACAAACAAAGATATCACATGCAATTATAATCATATTCTTAAAGATTTTAAAATATAACATAAAGAATAAAGAGCCAACATACAGAACATCCGATGCACTTAAATAAACTCAAAGTAGCAAAAAGAATGTAGCTTGGAAAACTGAGCACTGCCACCCAACCTACAACTGACTTCCTCCAGTTGACCCTTGAGCCGATATTTATTGCCATGGATCAAATGCCCCTTGTTAATATCTTCAATGGGTATTTAATACCCTCTTTCATGATATGGTTTACTTTAGCAGCATCCCACTTTTACGGATCTTTATATCCATTTTCCTAGGCTTTTCCCAGAAAATATCGCCTTTCTCTCCCACAAGGCTTTTCCTCATAAAAGTTGGCCTTTCTCTCCTGCAAGGGGTTTATGTTTTTCTTAAACTTAACATGTTTCCCAAGCTAAGTAAATTAATGGATATTCATCTCCAAATCCATTAAGCTTATCTAGAATTGGATCTAGAAGTCTTATCATGAAAGAATTATCCATTCCCATTCACCATTGAGATTTCATTTGGTAAGAATCTCATCTCTTGCTGTCTCATTTTCCATGTGATTAAATTATTTTTATTTATTTAATAATAAATTATTTACTTTCATTTTTACACCTCAGAACTATCTTTTCTTAGCTTAGGTCAACAAAGGGTTACATACAACGTAGGGGTGTTACATACTCCCCCCCTTAAATTTACACTGTCCTCAGTGTATTACTCTATCTTAGAATTTATTTCCTCATTCATAGGTAGTTGTTTATGAATTTACAGGTTCTCATGGGCCATGGCCTTGCCATCTGAATCTGATCTTTCAATATATAGGTTACAAATGAGTTCTACCAGCAATTTTTCTTCCATTGTTGCGTGTAACATTTGTTTCAATCAATGTTGTGAGAGACTTCAAATGCAGTAACTAAATTTTTTTTACCACAGTTAATGTCATAACAATACTATTATTTGATTAACTACGGGATAATGTTGCCTGCCATTTAACTATGATTCCTCATTTTCATTGTATTTAAATAATATGAAGAATTTCATGTTCTCCCAATGCATTTGTGTTCTTGCCGAACACTTGTTTCTTGCAGTCTCACTGCATTAGTCACACAACAAGTCAAACTAGCACATTTGACCAATCAACATGTATAAAAATATCACCTCATCCTAGCTCAAAATCATAACCATCAAAATCATAATCATATGTAACCATCAGAAACCCAATCATGGATCACATGTAATCATCATAGACTAGAATATACAAAAATGACATGAAACATTGATGCTTATCCTTGAATCACTCCTTAACTTCCACCTATGTCCTTATTCTACACGCACTTCAGATCGTTTTCCACACTAGGAAATCACCCAGTGTTTTCTCTTCAATCATATGCACATACACATGGTGTAAATCACACACATACATCTATACAATGTGTACACAGTAACAAATGTCCATAACGTCACATGCATGACATGTACCTTATCCATGATGTGGGTTTGGGCATGAAGGATAGTAATTTAGAGTCATCACTTGGCTATGTTTGCAAAAAAATCTGATTAAGTAACCAAAATCCACCTCTAGAAATTCTGAAATGGTAGCCAACAGCCTTAATATCAGTGCTCTCATCTCACTAGAGTACTTGCCCGTAATATCTCCGGAACAAAAACTCAAGTCAAACCAGTTAATCCTTTGCATAGTTCTGTCTTCGATATTTATAATAGATAATTTATTGTTGGTTTTTCAGGCCAAGAGCTGATGAATTCCTCCATAGGATGACAAGGCTGCATGAAATAGTCGATCCAGTGGAAAACCTTGTCTTTGCTGGGATTGAAGCCTGTAGAAAGACGGATTAGCTTCATTATTTCCTCTGAGTAGAGGCATGCTTGGTCTTCAACGAGCATTTCATAGAACTCTTTGGCTATTCCCATCATGATTTTCATGACATTCTCTAGCACGCCATGGTTCATTATCTGATATTTAACCAAAAATATAGTCAATCGCATATGAAACTTGACCTAGTCACTGTATCAATACCACCAAATTATCATATATGTATAGACTTCATAGTCTGCATGTGTCACAGAAAATCAACCAAGAGTCTAACCATTTGAGGGAAGCGAGAATTTTTAGTTAGGGATTGAGGTGTGTACCTGAAAGAAACCATCATCTTCACATGCGCGTCATATTTCATCGACTAGTGTTGTTCTATTAGGGCCATCCAAGTCTTTTAGGTCTATTATAGGAATGCTCTCATAGAAAGACATTTCAGATTTCTATGGACGTTTGTGGGGAGGGAGGACATATCTGTCTTGCACCTCTAGGTTGTTCACGCCATTGGATATGAGCTTCTCAATACTACTACTGAGCTATTGGGTCTCGGCATCCATTGCATAAGACATCTTCCTCCAATTTGTGTGATATGGGTATTGAATTGAGGAATTCATAGAATTTATATAGATTGGCTTTTGGATGAACTTTATGTGACTTGAGGATTAAGATTCGTGCAAAATCCAAAAGGCTTTTGAAATTGGCTTTCAAAAGACGTCACTTCACATCATTTTTTTTTAAAGGATCGATTGACTTTAGACTATGTGATGATGGAGTTTTGTCCAAATCCCAACTCGCTTATGGAATTCTCATTGAATGTTATGAAATTGGTTTTGATGGAGGCCATTTCACATCAATAACTTTCTAGAGGCAATTGTGAGAAGATATTAAAACTTTTTTCCCCTATTAATTCATTATTTTATGATATTAAATCTATGAAGCGGTGATCCCATGGCTTCGTTCATCATCCCTTCTACCCGACTTTAGATGGTGAAGAAATATTTTTCCCCGCAATTTGATTTTGATTTTGATTTATTATAATTATTATTATTATTAAAGAAGTTTGTATTTCAAATGAAAATTGTCTCTCAAATGATTCAATGCCTTTTAGATGTAATAAATATTGAATAATTCATTTTTTATTTTCTTTATATTTTTTGAAAATATTATATTTTTATTTTTCTATTATTTAAATAAATAATGTAACGGGCTCCTCTATCACTATTTTAAATGGTAGTGGGACAAATATGAAAAGAATAATGTGTTCTTTTAAACATTATTTTTAGCCTGAAGCAAACCAAACCATCCATAAAATGAAAACAAAACACCATGTCACATACTCTATAATTAAAAATCAATTATCACACATTTAAATTTTTAAATTTTTATTTCTAAATCATCTATATCCTGCTATTCTATTGTATATACTAATTCATAAACCCATGTCACATAATTTATAATAAACAATCAATTATTTTAACTTTTTATTCCTAAATCATCTTTACCCTACTATTATGCCATAAATACTAGTTCATACATTTTGATATTGTATTTTGAAATTTTATGCTTCCTAATATCTTCCCTTAAAATTAAAGAAAGTATTTACAATCATTTGCACCAGATGTTGCAAAGGAAGCGCCATAAGGCACAAAGTGCGGAAATCCATTATCCATGTCGTGTATGCATTACATCAATGACCTAAATATCAACATATCTATTCACTTTTTCTAAATGTTGTAAACAAGCAAAATTATAGAAATATTCTTAAATGTGTACCAATATTTATAGGCAAAAATATTTTTGTCTTTCGGATTTTCTAACACTTTTCAAACATTTTCATGTTAAACAAAGTCTAGAAATAAAACTTACAAGGTGGTGGAAAGTTTAAAATGGTGCAAAGAAAGATCAAGTTCAAGGGATACTCATGAAAACATTTAATGTTAGTAAACTAATGCTAGCATTAGTTTATTTGGGAAAAAATGTTAATCAAAATGTAACTTATAACATAAGATATATGGGTTGAAGAATTGGATATCTATCGTGGGAAGAGGTTAAATAAAGTATCAGACTTAAACATAAGGTATAATGTGAAATTCAATATGTGATTTCGAGAAAACTTTAATTTAAACAACGGTATATTATCATTTTTTGTAACTAATTAATTAAAAAACATAAATAGAATACTATAGTCTTTACAACCCAAAGGGGAAAGACTTGTAACAATGTAAAGGGACTAACAAAATTGTAAAAAAAGTTGATTCTTAAAGAGAAAACAAGATACTCCAAAAGAGCAATCACACCAAAAATCAAAATAAAAATTCTCTCCTTAAACTTTTGGTCAAAATATAAGACATCATAGAACCATCACATCACCATAAAAAAACAATAAAATACATACAAATTAGAAACCAAGAGTGGTGGTGTTGCAAATTGCTACTTTCCAATGAAGGATTGAAGCTCTGTATTATTCATTTTGCGATAGTCTAACTATACTATTTTTTTGCCCTGAAAATCATGGAAATTCTGGCAATATTTGGATAAATTTTGGCAAATCCGGGTTACAACTATCAAACTTTAAGATTTTGGGTACCCAGAGGTTTTTGATGGTGCTGAATCTATTTCCACCATAAGAAACATGATTTCAACACCGATTCTAAAAGATTTGTTGATTTTTTTTTGGCCTCGATTCCGACCACTTTTGACCGTCCGGGCAATTCCTCCGCCTCGGTAGACTTGTTTCTTTTTCCTTTGAAATGAGTAAATTATTAAAAGTCAAATAAAATCATATACATAATCGGTAAGCATAGAAAATAAAAATAGCCAAATATTTTATGTAAAAGCAATAGAATATTAAGCATCATGGATATTAATTAAATTTAAGTTAAATCCACAAACAAGCTCTGAACATCTCACCACGGAATAATGAATGAAAATCAAGAGAACTATATAACCATTGGTTATATTCTTTATCAAATAACTGTGGAATCGTTTGTCATGTCATGAGGCACAATCAAGCACCTCAACCTCTTCCTCTTCTTCATCACTAAAAAGAGATTAAAGAGTGCATATGTAATGGATTAAAATGCTGCAATCATCATTCACATAATAGTGAGCAAGCGTCAAGATTGATTCTATGCTTTGAAATAGAAGGCTGTCAACTTCATGACTAAATGAGACTAAGATCTACAACAATATAAAATTGCTTGCTTAACAAATGGAAAGGAGTGATAATCAATGCAATGTAGAAGATTATTGCTTGCTGCCTCATAAAAATTTGCAATGTTCACATGTTCTAAGTATTGTTGCAATTTTTGCTACTGAAATACTATTCTCTTTCTATGGATGGTGCAGTTACAATATTTATGAAAATGAGGAAACAACCTACTCTTCCATGTAGTCTTCAACGATGGATATTTAATCCTGATATCTTCTGACATCCCTTTGTAACTCTAGGCCTTTTGGATAATTAGGCCTGTGATGTTTCCCTTGTCTCTTGCATGGCTTGAAAGCAATATCCTCCATGTCTCTGGCAGGAGTTGGGGAATTATTTCTCCTTAAACCATCTTCAATATTTCCACCATCAGAAACATGATTTAAACACTGCTTCTACAAGATTTGTTGATTTTTTTTGCCCGGATTCTGGCCACTTTTGATCTTCCGGGCAATTCCTCCGCCTCGGTAGACTTGTCCATTTTTTTTTCATTTGAAATGAGTAAATTATTAAAAGTGAAATAAAATCATATACATAATCGGTAAACATAGAAAATAAAAACAACCAAATATTTTATGTAAAAGAAATAGAATATTAAACATCATTGATATTAATTAAATTTCAATTAAATCCACAAACCAGCTCTGAACATCTCACCATGCAATAATGAATGAAAATCAAGAGAAATATCTAACCATTGGTTATATTCTTTATTAAATAAGCGCGGAATCCTTTGTCATGTCATGTTGCACAATCAAGCACCTCAACCTCTTCACCTTATTCATCACTAAAAAGAGATTAAAGAGTGCACATGTAATGGATTAAGATGATGCAATCATCATTCACATAATAGGGAGCAAGTGTCAAGATTGATTCTATGCTTCGAAATATAAGGCTGTCAACGTCATTATTAAATGAGACTAAGATCTACAACAATATAAAATTGCTTGCTTAACAAATGGAAAGGAGTGATAATCAATGGAATGTGCTTAACAACTAGAAAGGAGTGATAATCAATCGAATGTAGAAGATTATTGGTCACTGCCTCATAAAAATTTGCAATGTTCACATGTTCTAAGTATTGTTGCAATTTTTGCTACTAGAAGACTATTCTCTTTCTATGGATGGTGCAGTTACAATCTTTATGATAATGAGGAAACAACATACTCTTCCATGTAGCCTTCAATGATGGATATTTAAACCTGATATCTTCTGACAATCCTTTGCAATTCTAGGCCTTTTGGATAATTAGACCTGCGATGTTTCCCTTGTCTCTTGCATGGCTTGAAAGAAATATCCTCCATGCCTCTGGCAGGAGCTGGGGAATTATTTCTCCTTAAACCATCTTCAATATTTCCACCATCAGAAACATGATTTAAACACTTCTTTTGCAAGATTTGTTGATTTTTTTCTTGACCAAATTCCGGTCACTTTTGACCATCCGCGAAATTCCTCCACCTCGGTATACTTGTCCATTTCTTTTCGTTTCAAGTGAGTAAATTATTAAAAGTGAAATAAAATCATATACATAATCGGTAAACATAGAAAATAAAAACAACCAAATATTTTATGTAAAAGCAATAGAATAATAAGCATCATCTATATTAATTAAATTTCAGTGAAACCCACAAAGCAACTCTGAACATCTCACCATGGAATAATGAATGAAAATCAGGAGAACTATCTAACCATTGGTCATATTCTTTATTAAATAAGCGTGGAATCCTTTGTCAGGTCATGAGGCACAATCAAGCACCTCAACCTCTTCCGCTTCTTCATCACTAAAAATAGATTAAAGAGTGCACAGGTAATGGATTAAAACGCTGCAATCATCATTCACATAATAGTGAGCAAGCATCAATATTGATTCTATGCTTTAAAATAGAAGGTTGTCAACGTCATGATTAAATGAGAGTAAGATCTAGAGAAATATAATATTGCTTGCTTAACAAATGGAAAGGAGTGATAATCAATGGAATGTAGAAGATTATTGCTCACTCCCTCATAAAAATTTGCAATGTTCACATGTTATAAGTATTGTTGCAATATTTTCTACTGAAAGTCTATTCTCTTTCTATGGATGGTGCAGTTACAATCTTTATGAAAATGACGAAGAAACCTACTCTTCCATGTATCCTTCAAAGATGTATATTTAAGTCTGATATCTTCTAACGACCCTTTGTAATAATAGGCCTTTTGGGTAATTAGGCTTGTGATGTTTCCCTTGTCTCTTGCATGGCTTGAAAGCAATATCCTCCATGTTCCTGGTAGGAGTTGGGGAATTATTTCTCCTTAAACCATCTTCAATATATCCAACATCAAAAACATGATTTAAACACTAATTCTGCAAGATCTGTTGAATTTTGTTTTTGCTCAAATTCCGGCCACTTTTGACCGTCCAGGCAATTCTTCCGCCTCAGTAGACTTGTCCATTTCTGTTTCCTTTGAAATGAGTAAATTATTAAAAGTGAAATAAAATCATATACATAATCGGTAAACATAGAAAATAAAAGCAACAGAATATTTTATGTAAAAGAAATAGAATATTAAGCATCACTGTTATTAATTAAATTTCAGTTAAATCCACAAACCAGCTCTGAACATCTCACCATGGAATAATGAATGAAAACCAAGAGAACTATCTAACCATTGGTTATATTCTTTATAAAATAAGCGTGGAATCCTTTGTCATGTCATGAGGCACAATCAAGCACCTCAACCTCTTCCCCTTATTCATCACTAAAAAGAGAATAAAGAGTGCACAGGTAATGGATTAAAATGTTGCAATCATCATTCACATAATAGTGGGCAAGCATCAAGATTGATTCTATGCCTTGAAATTGAAGGTTGTCAACTTCATGATTAAATGAGACTAAGATCTACAACAATATAACATTTCTTGCTTAAGAAATGGAAAGGAGTGATAATCAATGGAATGTGCTTAACAAATGGAAAGGAGTGATAATCAATGGAATGTAGAAGATTATTGCTCACTGCCTCATAAAAATTTTCAATGTTCACGTGTTCTAAGTATTTTTGTAATTTTTTCTCCTGAAAGACTATTATATTTCTATGGATGGCGCAGTTACAATCTTTATGAAAATGAGGAAACATCCTACTCTTCCATGTAGCCTTCAACGATAGATATTTAATCGTGATATCTTCTGACAACCTTTTGTAATTCTAAGCCTTTTGGGTAATTAGGCTTGTGATGTTTCCATTGTCTCTTGCTTGGCTTGAAAGCAATATCGTCCATGTTTCTGGCAGGAGTTGGGGAATTATTTCTCCTTAAAACATCTTCAATATTTCCACCATCAGAAACATGATTTAAACACCGCTCTTGCAAGATTTGTTGATTTTTTTTTGTTCGGATTCTAGCCACTTTTGACTGTCCAGGCAATTCCTCCACCTCGGTAGACTTGTCCATTTCTTTTGCCTTTGAAATGAGTAAATTATTAAAAGTGAAATAAAATCATATACATAATCGGTAAACATGGAAAATAAAAACAACCGAATATTTTATGTAAAAGCAATAGAATATTAAGCATCATTGATATTAATTAAATTTCAGTTAAATCCACAAACCAGCTCTGAACATCTCACCACTTAATAATGAATGAAAATAAAGAGAACTATATAACCATTGGTTATATTCTTTATTAAATAAGGGTGGAATCCTTTGTCATGTCATGAGGCACAATCAAGCACCTCAACCTCTTCCCTTATTCATCACTAAAAAGAGATTAAAGAGTGCAGAGGTAATGGATTTAAATGCTGCAATCATCATTCACATAATAGTAAGCAAGCGTCAAGATTGATTCTATGCTTTGAGATAGAATGCTGTCAACTTCATGATTAAATGAGACTAAGATCTACAGCAATATAAAATTTCTTTCTTAACATATGGAAATGAGTGAAAATCAATGGAATGTAGAATATTATTTCTCGTTGCCTCATAAAAATTTGCAATGTTCACATGTTATAAGTATTGTTGCAATTTTTGCTACTGAAAGACTATTCTCTTTCTATGGATGGCGCAGTTACAATCTTTAAGAAAATTAGGAAACAACCTATCTTCCATGTAGCCTTCAACGATGGATATCTAATCTTGATATCTTCTGATGGCCCTTTGTAATTCTAGGCCTTTTGGGTAATTAGCCATGTGATGTTTCCCTTATCTCTTGCATGGCTTGAAAGCAATATCCTCCATTTTTATGGTAGTAGTTGGGGAAGTATTTCTCCTTAAACCATCTTCAATATTTCCACCATCAGAAAGATGATTTAAATACTACTTCTGCAAGATTTTTTTATTTTTTTTTTGCCCGGATTCCAGCCACTTTTGACCATCCGGGAAATTCCTCCGCCTCGGTAGACTTGTCCATTTCTTTTTCCTTTGAAATGAGTAAATTATTAAAAGTGAAATAAAATCATATACATAATCGGTAAACATAGAAAATAAAAACAACCAAATATTTTATGTAAAAGCAATAGAATACTAAGCATCATTGATATTAATTAAATTTCAGTTAAATCCAAAAACCAGCTCTAATCGTCTCACCACGGAATAATGAACGAAAATCAAGAGAACTATCTAACCGTTGGTTATATTCTTTATTAAATAAGTGTGGAATCCTTTGTCATTTCATGAGGCACAATCAAGCACCTCAACCTCTTCCCCTTCTTCATCACTAAAAAGAGATTAAAGAGTGCACAGGTAATGGATTAAAATGTTGCAATCATCATTCACATAATAGTGAGCAAGCGTCAAGATTGATTCTATGATTTGAAATAGAAGGCTGTCAACTTCATGATTAAATGAGACTAATACCTACAACAATATAAAATCGCTTGCTTAACAAATGGAAAGTAGTGATAATCAATGGAATGTTCTTAAGAAATGGAAAGGAGTGATAATCAATGGAATGTAGAAGATTATTGCTCGTTGCCTCATAAAAATTTGCAATGTTCACATGTTCTGAGTATTGTTGCAATTTTTGCTACTGAAAGACTATTCTCTTTCTATGGATGGTGCAGTTAAAATCTTTATGAAAATGAGGAAACAACTTACTCTTCCATATAGCCTTCAATGATGGATATTTAATCCTGATATCTTTTGACAACCCTCTGTAATTCTAGGCCTTTTGGGTAATTAGGCCTGTGATGTTTCCCTTGTCTCTTGCATGGCTTGAATGATATATCCTCCATGTTTCTGGTAGGAGTTTGGGAATTATTTCTCCTCAAACCATCTTTAATATTTCCACCATCAGAAACATGATTTAAACACCGCTTTTGCAAGATTTGTTGATTTTTTTCTTGCTCGGATTCCGACCACTTTTGACTGTCCACGCAATTCCTCCGCCTCAGTAGACTTGTCCACTTCTTTTTCATTTGAAATGAGTAAATTATTAAAAGTGAAATAAAATCATATACATAATCGGTAAACATAGAAAACAAAAATAACCAAATATTTTATGTAAAAGCAATAGAATATTAAGCATCATTGATATTAATTAAATTTTAGGTAAATCCACAAACCAGCTCTGAACATCTCACCACAGAATAATGAATGAAAATCAAGAGAACTATCTAACCATTGGTTATATTCTTTATTAAATAACTGTGGAATCCTTTGTCATGTCATGAGGCACAATCAAGCAACTCAACCTCTTCCCCTTCTTCATCACTAAAAAGAGATTAAAGAGTGCACAGGTAATGGATTAAAATGCTGCAATCATCATTCATGTAATAGTGAGAAAGCGTCAACATTGATTCTATGCTTTGAAATAGAAGGCATGCAACTTCACGATTAAATGAGACGAAGATCTACAGAAATATAAAATTTCTTGCTTAACAAATGGAAAGGAGTGATAATCAATGGAATGTAGAAGATTATTGCTCGCTGCCTCATAAAAATTTGCAATGTTCACATGCTCTAAGTATTGTTGCAATTTTTGCTACTGAAAGACTATTCTCTTTCTATGGATGGTGCAGTTATAATCTTTAGGAAAATGAGGAAACAACCTACTCTTCCATGTAGCCTTCAACGATGGATATTTAATCCTGATATCTTCTGACAGCCCTTTTTAATTCTAGGCCTTTTGGGTAATTAGGCCTGTGATGTTTCCCTTGTCTCTTGCATGGCTTGAAAGAATTATCCTCCATGTTTCTGGTAGGAGTTGGGGAATTATTTCTCCTTAAACCATCTTCAATATTTCCACCATCAAAAACATGATTTAAATACTACTTCTGCAAGATTTGTTGATTTTCTTTTGCCCAGATTCTGGCCACTTTTTACCATCCGGGCAATTCCTCCGCCTCGGTAGACTTGTCCATTTGTCTTTCCTTCGAAATGAGTAAATTATTAAAACTGAAATAAAATCATATACATAATCGGTAAACATGGAAAATCAAAACAACCAAATATTTTATGTAAAAGCAATAGAATATTAAGCATCATTGATATTAATTAAATTCTAGTTAAGTCCACAAACCAGCTCTAAACATATCACCATGGAATAATGAATGAAAATCAACAGAACTATCTAACCATTGGTTATATTCTTTATTAAATAAGCATGGAATACTTTGTCATGTCATGAGGCACAATCAAGCACCTCAAACTCTTCCCCTTCTTCATCACTAAAAGGAGATTAAAGAGTGCACAGGTAATGAATTGAAATGCTGCAATCATCATTCACATAATAGTGAGCAAGCGTCAAGATTGATTCTATGCTTTGAAATAGAATGCTGTCAACTTCATGATTAAATGAGACTAAGATCTACAATAATATAAAACTGCTTGCTTAACAAATGGAAAGGAGTGATAATCAATGGAATTTTCTTAACAAATGTAAAGGCGTGATAATCAATGGAATGTAGAAGATTATTGCTCACTGCCTCATAAAAATTTGCAATGTTTACATGTTCTAAGTATTGTTGCAATTTTTTCTATTGAAAGACTATTGTTTTTCTATGGAAGGTGCTGTTACAATCTTTATGAAAATGAGGAAACAACCTACTCTTCCATGTAGCCTTCAACGATGGATATTTAATCCTTGATATCTTTTGACAACCCTTTGTAATTCTAGGCCTTTTGGGTAATTAGGCCTGTGATGTTTCCCTTGTCTCTTGCATGGCTTGAAAGCAATATCCTCCATGTTTCTAGTAGGAGTTGTGGAATTATTTCTCCTTAAACCATCTTCAATATCTACTTTGGGAGTGACTAGAATTTATTCTAGGATCAAGTCAGATTGGGGTTGGAGCTAATGGAACAATATTTATGGGATATGTTGCATTGGGATTAGGTTGGATCACAGTAGAAGTTAATGGAATTGCACCCTTGGGACATGTTGATAGTATTGTGATTGAAGTAAATGGAAGTGTTTTTATGGAATAATGTTTTTTTGGGATTAGGTTGGAGTTAATGGAGCCGCACCCTTGGGACATGTTAATCGGATTGGGTTTGGAGTTAATGGAACTGCATTCCTCGGGCGTGTTGCTCTAGGATTGAGTTGGATTGGGCCTAGAGTTAATGGAACTGCACCTTGGGACATGTTTCTCTGTTGCAGGGGCATGAGGTCGGATAGGGGCTAGGACATGTTGCTCTATTGTAGGGGCATCAGGTCAGATTGGGGTCGGGACATGTTGCTCTGTTGCAGTGGCATGAGGTCAGATTGGGGTCAACTTTTTTGCAGCCAAAACATGAATCTACAGGTCTAGGTATTTTCAGAATTTGTTGCATGGGACGCTGTAAAGTATATTGAATACCCATACCTGGAGAAGAGATATTACCATCAAGGTTAGGCAGAGGAATTTTCATAGAAGACCACTTATCACCAGAAGTGGAAACATCCTTCTCTGCTGGTTGATCCTTGTGGCTCTTCGTCTTTGCGTCACTTGTTCCTTAATACATCAAAATTGCAATAAAATAGAACTTAATCTGCATTAATAAACTAAACTTTTCTGGATTCAACACATGAATCTACACGTCTATGCACTTGCAGAATTCGTTACAAAGAAGACTGTAAAGTATACTGAGCACTAGTACCTCGAGAAGTGATATTTCCATCAAGGTTGGGCAGATGAATTTGTAAATAAGACAATTTACCACCAGAAGTGGAAACATCCTGCCCTGTTGGTTGATCCCGAGGGATTATCCTCTTTCGGTCATTTATTCTTGTGTTACAACAAATTTACAATAAAAAAGAACTTAGTCCACCTTACTAAACTGAAAATTTCTTAAACAAACACATGAATCTACATGTCTAGGAACTTGCAGAAATTGTTGCATGGGAGACTATAAAGCAGACTGAAAACCAGTACCTGGAGAAGTGATATTTCCATCACGATTGGGCACATGAATCCATATAGAAGAGAATTTACCACCAGAAGTGGAAACATCTTGCTCTGTTGGTTGATCCTCAAGGTTGAGGCTCCTTGCTACAGAGAACCTTCTCTAAAAACCTTTCAACATTGAAAGGATAAACGGATTAACTTGCAAAGAGGTTAATCAATTTCTTTCGTAATCATAACCAACTTAAGAACTGTTTACATATGGAAAGTTTAGAATCATATCAAAATTTACTAAATCCTACCCTACACAATATTTAATTCCAGCATGTTCAAAAACATTTCTTATGAATGACATAAAAATTTTCAAAATTCAACCCTATGTAATATTTAGTTTCAGCATGTTCAAAAACATTTCTTATGAATCTCCAGGGATTTCTGTTCTGCAATCCTGAAGTGTCTCAACTGTCACAAAACCTTAAATAAAATTTTGAAATCTAATGTCCACAAAACCTAAAATAAAGACCATTTTACGCTCAACAGGTTGAAAGCTTGGAACATTTAATCTGCTCCTTCATCTTGAGCTTTGGCAAAAGCTGCTTCCTCAACTTTGCGACCAGCAACACTTTCTGTCTCACCATAGACTGGTAAATGGGCTTAAGAATTTCCATCCTCTGTAAGCTGGGCATGGGCAGCATCTCCTTTACGTAACTTGTGGCATTTCTTGGATGGCATATATCTTTCTTCCTTCACTGAATCATCTTTTCTTTTTCCAAGAACATTGTCTTTACCAGTCTCTTCTGTCTCCTGTGCCTTTGTCTTTGCCATTCCTAACATGGACAGGTGTTTTTTCCCTGACATATGCAGCTCATGAAGATTTTCTAGGATTCCACAGTTAACCTCACAAAGAGAACACCACCCCACTAGTCCTTTTTGCCGCTTTTTCTATGGCTTTACTACATCTTCTGAACCCTTTTCCTTCAACTTTTTTAACCGGGACTGGTGCTTCTTCCCAAACACATGTTGTTCGTGAAGAAATTCCTTTGTGCTCTAGGTAACATCATAGAGTGAGCACCACCTAGGGATCTTTGGAGTCTTAGCATCCATATCTTTGATTCCTCGGATCTCCCTATGTGCCCTATTTTTAGAATTTGGTTGCAATCCAGAATCGGGCACATGAATCCGTATAGAAGAGAATTTACCGCCAGAAGTGGAAACATCTTTCTCTATTGGTTGATCCTCGAGGTTGAGGCCCCTTACTACAAAGAACCTTCTCTAAAAACCTTTCAACGTTGAAAGGATAAATGAATTAACTTGCACAGAGGTTAATCAATTTCTTTCGTAATCACAGCCACCTTAAGAACTGTTTACATATGGAAACTTCATAATCACATCAAAATTTTATAAGTCCTACCCTATGCAATATATAATTCTAGCATGTTCAAAAACATTTCTTATGAATCACATCAAAATTTTCGAAATTCAACCCTACGTAATATTTAATTCCAGTATGTTCAAAAAAATTTCTTATGAATCTCCAGGGATTTCTGTTCTGCAATCCTGAAGTGTCTCAACTGTCACAAAACCTTAAAGAAAATTTTGAAATCTAATTTCCACAAAACCTTAAACACAGACCATTTGACGCTCAACAGGTTGAAAGCTTGGAACATTTAATCTGCTCCTTTATCTTGAGCTTCGACAAAATCTTCTTCCTCAACTTTGCGACCAGCAACACTTTCTATCTCACCATAGACTGATAAATGGGCTTTAGAATTTCCATCCTCTACAAGCTGGGCATGGGCAGCATCTCCTTTATGTAACTTGTGGCGTTTCTTGGATGGCATATCTCTCTCTTCCTTCGCTGAATCATCTTTTCTTTTTCCAAGAACATTGTCTTCGCCAGTCTCTGTTGTCTCCTACGCCTTTGTCTTTGCCATTCCTACATCGACAGGTGTTTTCTCCCTAAAATATGCAGCTCATGAAGATTTTCTAGTCTTCCATAGTTAACCTCACAAAGAGAACACCACCCCACCAGTCGTTGTGGCTGCTTTTTCTATGGCTTTACTACATCTTCTGAACCCTTTTGCTTCAACTTTTTTAACCTGGACTATTGCTTCTTCCCAAACACATGTTTTTTGTGAAGAACTTCCTTTGTGCTACAGGTAACATCACAGAGTGAGCACCACCGAGAGATCTTTGGAGTCTTAGAATCCATATCTTTGATGCCTGGGATCTCCCTATGTGCCTTGTTTTTAGACTTTGGTTGCAATCCAGAATCTGAGTTCTTACCCAACCTGAACTTGAAAATATAAAAATCATACCCAATGTTAGTAATAAAAATAGTATGCTCTATAATTTCCAATAAGAAGATCAGCCTCTCTGCATATTCCTAGCCTCAGAAAGATAACAGAGAGGTTGTTTTAATGCCTAGTGAATGTGGTATTGCCCTCAACAGTGATAAAGGCTCCCACAATATCAAACATTGCTCAATTAGTAAACAAAAATAATGGACAAATTATTGAAATAGTAAACAAATTTTCTGGCACAATAATAAAAGTTAGAAAAAGAATGGATACACTATTGAATCAGAAAACAAAGTTCAAAGTTGAGACGCTAAGAAGTGAATGAAAAAGGATGGACACATTGCACAATCTGGAACGGAAATTTGAAAAAATAAATAGATACCTCTTGTTGGCATGACTGATGTTGATAGATCTGAGGTGGAGGTGAAGTTTGATTAACAAATTCCTATTGTTGATATTGCTGAGTTGGATTCACAGACCGGCTAAAGCTCTGCAAATGGCCAATGGAATATCCAATAGGCTCTACCCCGTAATTCATAATATTCAAAGTGGGTTCTCTGTCAGTAATGGGTTGTCTGTAGGGATCCGTAATCATCGTGTCTTTGAGGTCATGGGTACCAATCGAGGAGAAAGGGTAGGCGACATTGCCCTGCCTCCCATGTAAATGGGGATAGATTGGCGTAGAGCAAAAGCTGAGGAAGGCAACGATGTTGATGAGAATGGTAATGGGGAAGAGTTGTAATGCCTTGCAGAGATTCCAGTGTGTAGTAAGTGTGGCCTGAAGATAACCTTGATAAAGAAGCCCTTGCACTACCATGATTCTCTGTATAATCCATTTGGGACACTCCTTGCGCTACTCACACGATAGCGAGGGAGGAAATAGTAACGCAGTTTTTCTCCGAGCGCTCAGAAAGTTGATCAAGTAAATAGCATGAACAGCTCCAAAATCCTACCCTACACAATATTTAGTTCCAGCATGTTCAAAAACATTTCTTATGAATCACATCAAAATTTTCGAAATTCAACCCTACGTAATATTTAATACCAGCATGTTCAAAAACATTTCTTATGAATCTCTAGGGATTTCTATTCTGCAATCCTGAAGTGTCTCAACTGTCACAAAACCTTAAAGAAAATTTTGAAATCTAATGTCCACAAAACCTAAAACACAAACAATTTTACGCTCAACAGGTTGAAAGCATGGAATATTTAATCTACCCCTTCATCTTGAGCTTTGACAAAATCTTCCTCCTCAGCTTTGCGACCAACAACACATTCTGTCTCACCATAGACCGATAAATGGGCTTTAGAAGTTCCATCCTCTGTAAGCTGGGCATGGGAAACATATCCTTTACGTAGCTTGTGTCATTTCTTGGATGGCATATCTCTTTCTTCCTTCACTGAATCATCTTTTCTTTTTCCAACAACATTATCTTTGCCAGTCTCTGCTATGTCCTGCGCCTTTGTCTTTGCCATTCCTAACATGGAAAATTATTTTTTCCCTGACATATGTAGCTCATGAAGATTTTATAGGCTTCCACAGTTAACCTCACAAAGAGAACACCACCCCACCAGTCCTTGTGGCTGCTTTTTCTGTGGCTTTACTACATCTTTAGAACACTTTTCCTTCAACTTTTTTACATTGAACTGGTGCTTCTTCCCAAACACATGTTGTTTGTGAAGAACTTCCTTTGTGCTATAGGTAAGATCACAGAGTGAGCACCACCCAGGGATCTTTGGAGTCTTAGCATCCATATCTTTGATGCTTGGGATCTCCCTATGTGCCCTGTTTTTAGACATTGGTTGCAATCCAAAATCTGAGTTCTTACCCAACCTGGGCTTGAAAATATGAAAATCATACCCAATGTTAGTAATAAAAATAGTATGCTCTATAATTTCCAATATGAAGATCAACCTCTCTGCATTTTCCCAGCCTCAGAAAGACAACAGAGAGATTGTTTTTATTCCTAGTGAATGTGGTATTGCCCTCAATAGCGATAAAGGCTCCCACGATATCAAACATTGCTCAATTAGTAAACAAAAAGAATGGGCAAATTACTGAAACAGTGAACAACGTTTCTAGCACAATAAGAAAAGGTAGAAAAAGAATGGATACACTACTGAATCAAAAAACAAAGTTCAAAGTTAAGAGGCTAAGAAGTGAATGAAAAAGGATGGATACATTGCACAATCTGGAATGGAAATTTGAAAAAAAAAACAGATACCTCTTTTTGGCATGATTGATGTTGATAGATCTGAGGTGGAGGTGAAGTTTGATTAAAAAATTCTTGTTGTTGATATTGCTGAGTTGGATTCACAGACCGGTTCAAGTTCTACAAATGGCCAATGGAATATCCAATAAGCTCTTCCCCATAATTCATAATATTCAAAGTGGGTTCTCTGTCAGTAATGGGTTGTTTGTAGGGATCCCTAATCATTGTGTCTCTGAGGTCATGGGTACCAATCGAGGAGAAAGGGTAGGCGGCATTGCCCTGCCTCCCATGTGAATGGGGACAAATTGGCGGAGATAAAATGCCGAGGAAGGCAATGATGTTCACGAGAATGGTAAGGGTGAAGAGTTGTAACGCCTTGCAGAGATTCTAGTGTGTAGTAAGTGTGGCCTGAATATAACCTTGATAAAGGAGCCCTTGCACCACCATGATTCTCTATATAATCCATTTGGGACACTCCTTGCGCTGCTCATGCGATAGCCAAGGAGGAAACAATAACGAATTTTTTCTCTGAGCGCTCAGAAAGTTGAAGACTGATCAAGCAAATATCGTGAATAATTCCAACCAGTCAACTACCTTCCCTTGATTGAACAATTAACAATTCTCCAATCGTCTATCACATAATCTAATGACACACAGGGATGACAAGAAGATTTTAGGAAAGTTCATTTCAGAGGGAAACGCCCTACGACATAATTAACATTTTTCTCCCTATTGCATTTCTTGTTTTCCATCCACTACACTTCCCCTTTTTCATTAGTTGGATCTCTTTCTCATTACACTTTCCTTTTTTTCATCAACTGGCTTGATTAGTTTCACATTCCTTTTTTTCATCAACTAGCTTGATCAATTTCACATGAAGTCTCACCTTTAAATTCTACAGTTTACTCTTAAATACTTTATAAATTCTACTTTAACTCTTAAAACTCTCTAAAAAGGCTGTAAAACCATTGATTTGGAAAAAATTAAAATATTGCTAAAAACCGACCTTGTTTGCTTTTGCCATAAACATTCTAGAAGAATTGATCAGGGAGCTCTTAAAACTCCTTTGAAAAATTGGATTTGCCTAAGAAGCATTGGAGGTGGTATAAATATTTTTCATGCTTTATGAAAAATATTTACATAATCAATGTAGGTATATTTTCTAATTATTAAATTTTATTAAAAATAAATTTTAATTTTAATAAATAATAACAATAATTATTTTTTTAAATTAAGAATAAACTATTTATCAAGTTAAAGGGATGAAATCTCTTTTTTTTTATAATAAAAAACATAAAATCATTAAATTATATTATAATAAAAATATATATAAAATCATTAAATCATATGAGGCAATGTGTTTAGATATGTGTTTAAGCTTTGTATGACTGTTTTATTTATAAATATTTAAAAAATTAAAATTTATATTATTTAAAAATGTGTAAATAATTTAATTTGATTTTATCTAATAAAATAAATAAAATATATCTATATTTAAAAATATTTTTATCGTATTTAAATTTTAAAAAAATTAGAATATAATATTGCATTTTTATGTTAAAATTTGGAGGTTATTGAACCTTAGTAATATTGATTTGGTAAAAAAAAATTAGTTAGTTTTTTTAACATAAGTTATTTTTATTTGGTAAAATAAATTAGTTAGTTATTGAATATAAGTTGTTAAAACAAATTAATTAGTTATTGAATATGAGTGATATCTATTTTATTAAACAAATTAGTTAGTGAGATAAGTGTCTTTCTAAGTATTTATACATTTCTAATGAAATATTAAATATATAATATTGTGTAATTTAACAAATAAGTTAATTAAGCAAAGTCTTTCGGTAGAAATCACATAAGATAGTTTTTTGGCCGATGCATTTCGAATCAACAAGTGATAATTGTTAATAATAATTATCATTATTAATATTAATGAGATCAATTTAAATTTATCAAAATTTAAGAAAAGTGAGATATTATTTTTCTTGGAGGCTTTATTTCTATTAAGGAATAATTGTAAAAAAATATTCATAAATTAGAATAAGTGTAACAAGTTAAAAGGTTAAGGAGGTTGTATTATAATAGATATTTTGAAGCTATAATAAATCTATAACAAATTCATTAATATGCTAACAAAAACACATTTCAAATGTTTTTTTCTCTAAATTTATCAAATATAATATTTGACTTATAATTGATAAAAATATATTGAATGAATTGTCATGTAACTTAATGAAACACAAACTAATATCATAATATACATACTTATTTAAAGTCCAATTTATTGCGTTATACAATACTGAGATGTTGTGCGAACCTGTTATATCAGGTGGAATTTCCATGTTGGTTGGGATTTTTCTATTATTGATCAGGACTATTATGGTGGTCATTGGTATGGAAGCCTTCGTTTTCCAAACCAATCCTTTCGAACTTTCCTTACAAACCATGCTAGTCCGACTAGCTATCGAAGTCACTCCTATTCACAGTGCTCTCAAATCTATAATCCTTAGTGGCCTACTTTGACCATTGTTGATGATCTCCTCCTTTGAAATTATAGGTCGTTGGAACACCTTCTGCAAGGTGCAACACATTTAGGATCCTTAACTTTTTTCATTTATTGTAGTTTAGCACATACAAAATTTTTCACCCTTAGTTTCTTTGTGCTAAAGTGTGAAGCATATCTAAGTAGTTTCATGAATCTAGCGTGTAGTCTTGTATTAATCAACCTCTTTGTCTTAAGGCATTGGACTCATTTATTTTCAATGAATTCTTGTAATATATAATTCTCATTGAACTTTTCTTCAAACAATTAAAAATACAACTTTGAGATGTACATACCCAAATATGATAGAAGAGCATTCCACCACAATAGCAACCTCTCGTACAATTGGAACACACCCATTGTAATATTAAGGTTGGATATGTAGTCTATTAGGGAGAAACACATTGCAATATTCTATGGCCATACTCCGGTCACTTTCTCAAACTCTCAACAAGTTCACGCTAATAAAAAGATATAAATATTAGCACTAGGATAGTCGTCCAATATTAAAGTGTATAAGATTTATTTATTTTTCTCTTAGACTAGCCCTCTATAATTAATATCTATCTATCTATCTATCTATCTAATCCACTTGTCTTTCCATGCAATGTTAAAAATTTCTAAAATCCCAATTTTTTCATTATCCATGCTCTCATGTGTGAAGTTTACTCATACTGTCAAATAATTTCATTTTCATATTTTATTGAAATAACTAATTTCATATATTCATATTTCCTATAATTTCTCTTAGTTTTCCTTTTTATCTCTTTTACTATTGCTAGTTTAGTGCTTGTTAGTTGATATAACTTCAATTATCTAATGGGTCATTTTTGCTGCAATATGGAAGGAAGTGTTATACCACCATTCAACCAGAGGTAACCACTTAACCCATTATGTTTGTTTATCAGATACAAAGCAACGGAGATATCCTTCCAAACATTTGTTCAGTATCTCCATTGGTAGATCAGATTGAGGATGATAAGATGAGCTATGAGCAAATTGAGTACCCAAACAATAAAATAATTTCGTCAAAAAATTTCTAGTTAAAATGGGATCTCTGTCACATATAATAATCTTTGGGCTTCCATGTACATTTTCAACTGTTTCCATAAATGAAATAGAAATTATACTAGTATTTAAATGGATGAGATAATCCAAAAAATGTCCATACTTGGTAAGTCTATCAACTACCACCATGATGACACTCTTTCCTTCGGACTTGGGTAAACCTGTGATAAAATCCATTGAAACTGCCTCCCAACGTTGACTTGGAATGGATAAAGGTTGTAACAGACGTGGGGTCTTAATTTTCTCAATTTTATTTTGTTGGCAAACCAAACATTCCACAACAAAATTTTGAACATCATGTTTAAGGCCTTCCCAAAAAAAATCCTTCTTGACCCTATGGTAAGCTTTTAAGAACCCTTAGTACCCTCCTAAGGGAGAGGTGTGCCATTGCAAAAGAATATTTTTTTTGAGTTGGGAATTCTGAGAAATATATAAGCGATCTTTATAACATAGTAATTCATTTTTCCTGCTAAATGTATCATATATACTGGGATCTTGCTGTAACTTTTGAATGAGTTTCCACACTTCATCATTCTTCCATTAGACTACTCTCTTGAACATCAGAGAGTCCTTTCACATGAAACTTCCCATAAACTATCGTTGCACTCGTGTGGACTAATCTACTGAGTGTTATACGTGTTATCTTCCCTTGGGTGTTGTGATTTCCACATCCATGTGGGCTACTCCACCGAAGGCTGTGTATGTCTTGTTGTGTTGTATGTTCCTATCAGCATTAGGACTACTCCTAATCTACTTGGAACTCAATCTCACCCTCTCCCTCTATTGTGAAAGAAACATTGCAAAAAGTGATAGTTATACTCACCAGGCACACGAACCTCACTTCTCGAAGACCAAACATACCACTCTCTCATGCTGACAAGAAAGAGTTCAGGAAAATCCTTAAGATAATGGAATCCAGGCCATCGTACCGGATGGGACTCCCGAACCAAATGGGGTGAGATATAGTTGGGACTTCATACTGGGGTGATCCCTTAATGTTGGTGGATCCAACACAGTCAACATTTCTGGTGACAAAAGGAGGGCCAGATGACAGGTTGTGTCCTCTCATCCTGTTTTTAACCTTTGCATATATATCATGGATTCTTGCACTCTTCTCCCTCTGCGATGTTTTTTGAATCCTGGAGATGTCACCATCATGATGGAGTTTTTTGATCTCTTGTCCAATTATACTTATGATGGTGAAGGCAAAGTGGCCTGGCCTGAGTTCTTACATGACTTTTTTTCTTTGCTTAGTGAGAAAGATGGATGTTCTGACAAACAAACCAGCTTGCTGCTTGCATACACACTTCATGAATCTCCACATTGATGGTTGTGTAGCCTACCGGCTAATAGCCTGCACTCACTTGAGAACTTATGTGATCTCATTGGAGACACTTTCTATCATTTTGATCCAGAACATCTTGACCAAAAAATGCAACAACAACGAAAGGCTCTGCATGAATCACTTATGGATTTTTTGCAGCGCTTCTGTAATTTGCAGTTTCAAGTTCCAAAGAGCCAGATGAAAATTTTCTATCTTTGGGACCGATTCAAGTACTGTCTTAAGAAATCTACTCATCGCAAGAAGAATTTCAAGATAAAAGCCCACTCAACATTCTTCAATGATGGAGCTACATAATCATAGATGGGCATGATCATTGTCACAAGTGAACGTCCATTGTCCCCTCATCAAACAACTCCACCACTACAGAGTGATGTTGGAGAGCATGAACACACATTTGTTGAATCGTCACGATCTCCTGACAACGATCCTTCCGATTTTCACATAAAGTTGGTTGTGAGTCCCAAACCTTGTCACATGTATTTTGTACCTCAACCTCCATCTTCGTATTCTGATCATCCTACGGATGACACTGTCTTGTGTTCTTCCATTCCGGACTCTACGTTTGTTTTAAACAAGGATCGATCTATCGATGAAGTTGATGTTTCACAACCAACATGTGGACATGACCCTAGGGTGACACAGGTTGATGCAAGCGACAGGGGGTGCAGATAGATCGAGTGGACAAAATGGAGGTACCAAGTAAGGTGTGTAGCAGGTCTGGGTCATACTGCGCAGTGCGCCAAGTAGTGACTCGGCGTGAAGCACTGCACAAAGGGCATGAGGGCATGCTGAAGAGGTTGAGGTTGTAGGTGAAATGCTAATGGAAGGTCGAGAACATGTGCAGGTGCAGTTGACACGATAGTGTAGGAAGAGGGTGTGATACTTGGTTTGGCATGCCAAGGCACAACTTTGGCAGGATTTTGCAGTAACAACTTGTGAAATGGTGAAGTGTTTGTCTTGGTTGTCAAAAATATGACACTTGTGTAATTTTATGTACAATTGAATTACATAAAGTTTATATTGATCTGTAAGCTTGGTATATCTAGGAATCTAGCAAACAAAAGTAATCCCCAGAGTGTAATGGTTTTAGCTCTCATATTAGTGCCATTTGCCCCAAACCAATGAACCTTATATTGTTGGTCTTGGTTGATGAAAATCCACATACTACATCCACACTATCCACCCTGTTCTGCACCATCAAAATATCCAGTAGGGATGGAATTATGCAGGGCATATTTTATATGAGTAATTGCTTTGTCCACAATGTTAGTTTGTATCAAAGGCCTCAATGGGGAAACAATTTTGTTGATAATATGATCTATATTAAGAGATTTTCCATCAAATATAATGGAGTTACTAGTCTTCCATATTTCCCAGAAAACCACAAGGGGAATGGCTATATGCCTTTTCAGCCTCTCGCTCCATCAAGATGCTTTTAGGCTAGTTATGATTGTTCAAAGGGTTTTTTATTTGTATTTGAGATTGGGTGGTGGGATCACTTAGATAGATGGATAGAATGATGTCTTTTAGACCATTGGGCTATGGAGTCAAACAATAAGGAAGCAAAACTAGATTAACTCACTAAAGGGAATGTTCCAAGGGCATGAAAGCAGAGTGTTTTTCAGATCTTTAAGATAGAGGGGTGAAAGGGTTTCACACGGGGTGAGAGAGCAATTAATGGTTCTGAGACTCGGATAATGAATGAGGGATGAAGGGATAATTAATATCAAAGGGCAATTAAGAATCATTCAACCTAGATATTCATGAAATCAATCTAAAGCAAGGAGCAATTAAGAATTCCTTAACTTAGATATCAACAGAAAACATTTAAATGTATAACTCTTAATATAGAGTGAAATAAAACAAATTCTAAAGTATTATTCCATTTATAACATTTAGATTCAGAAACACATTAAAGATTATGAATAACTTGAGAAAAATAACAATAACACAAGCGAATAATTCTCTAAAGTTCTCTCAACACATGAATCCTTGGAAATATCTGATCTTTATTCGTCAATCCAGCTTGTTGGCTCAACAAATGATACAATAACCTTTAGGGTGTTCTGATAAAAAAGTCTCTCAGTTTCCAAAAATTCATCTCCAACTATTCAGAATATTCTCTGCGAAAATTTGTCAAAAACAAGACTTTGCACAGTCCGAACAATAGGTTGTGAAGATATGCATTTATCCCCCTTTTTGTATTACTTGTGTCAAAAGTGAGATAGGTTTTTGTAGATTGGATTTCGAGAAACAAAAACCTCCTCCAGTTTCCCAAAATGTATCTTGGATTAGCCACAATAGTTTCTGTACAATTGTGACTTAAACAAGAAATTTCTGGAAAATGTACCATTTCTGTTCTGATTTCATCTTTTAACCTTAATTTTCTTTTAACTATTTTTACCTCTACTTTGATTAACTTTATTGTTGCTTGCGATAGTTTTTTCATCTTTGTTCAACCCTTACTGCCTCCATGTTTACTTTTACTACTTACCTTGACTGCTCTGTTTTTTCATCTATCTGCACTTTGATTTTTCAATCTGATACTCTTTCATCTGATACACTTTCACTTTGATGACCTCTCAATATCCTTTACTGTGTTTTTACTTTTACTGTACATTTTAACTTTTTACTGTGTATTTCAACAGTAAACCATTTAGTGTTTTATATGTATCAACATATCGTAATGGATATTGATCAACTTTTTTTATATTTGATTTGTTTGTCTTTTGACTGTATGCTCTGTCTAGTTCCTTTGTTTTAACAATCAATGTCTCTGTGTGAATGATTTCTTTCTTTGTTCTGTGTATAACGTTTTTTTCTTCTAAATGAAAATTTTTAAATAGATTTCATTTCGAATCTTGGAGTAAACAAGTTTTGTGACTAGTATCAAAACTGTTTATCCAAGCTCTGGTCTTCTGCTAATTACCTGCAAAATACAACAATTTGTTAATAAAACACAGGTCTGCGAGGAGGTGATTAGAGGCTGTACTAAAACTGGGAAGAACTGCGGACAGAGTTCGGAAGGTGTTTGGGATGGAATCCATGGTGAAATCATGTCTCAGAGGATGAGGGTGGCGCTGGAAGGGTTTGATAGGTTCCGCTGTGTAACTGAGTAAAAGGCATAAAAATGAGGGTTTTCGGGGTTTTACCAAGTAGTGGGTAAATTAGCATGGAATTTTACATTATGAATAGTGAGTAGTTTCATGTTTAGAGGGGAGGTGGTATCAAAGGCCATCGTACCGCTTTATCCAGGAGGCAGTATGTTGGTGAGGTCACTTGATCTACCTTAACGCTTGACACATAGCAAATGGGGGTCCGGGCAATACCACTTTATTGGGCGGGTAAAGGTAAAATATCATGTGAACCCTATATGGCTGTGAACCGTTGGATTCAGGTGCTGATGATCAGATGACAGTTGGGTGACATATTAGCATGGCTGAAATGGGAAAAGGTTTTGGGGGTCCTAGGGCTTTAATCCATGGTGGTTTATGATTATTTACGAGTTAAACATGGGATTAAATGATCATACAAGGTTAATGAAGGGATTATCTTAACTTTATTGAGAATTTGTGAGTTAAGAGGGTTTTTTCGGTGGCATGGGATAAAGATATAGTTTATAATTAAACTAAGGGTTGGGGTATTATAAATGGGATTTATTTATATATGGGAAAAGGTATATCAGGAGCTATATTATTAAGCTAGAAATTAATATGAAATGAAACGAGCAGAGTGAAAATACTACTAAGCATACTGTTATATTTCTTCTTTTCCTTTACATAAAATTATACTTAGGATAAAATCATTTTGTGGGTATTTTGAGTAAAATGGAATTTAAAATGGGGTTTTTTACTTTTCATAGGAAAATGGAGTTTTACCTTAGGAAAAGAGGTTTTATTAGGGTAATGAGGGGAAATGACTTTTATGAAGGGAATTATAACAGTTGATGTCCATAAGTCATTAAGACGAGTGTCTAGTCCCACCAAAAGTCAGAGAAATGCTCTGAGCCTTTATGACTTGAAAGCTTTTTAGTACTATAACATACTTGTGGGTGGGGAAATTAGTAAATATAAGGATGAAATGAATGAGGGGAAGTCAAATAGATCAACTTGTAAACCTCTGTTTTTGATTTCTTAATTGCTCATCCACATTGCAACCTATGATTAAGCATGATAAATGTGCTTTTGTCCAATCGACTTTATGCTTCAACAACCTTTCTTCTACTTACCCATTACTTACCCTAACATTTTTTCTTCACTTATTTGGCTGCATTTAAGCTAGCAAAGTCTTTTCTTTCCTTTTCTTTTATAAAACAAACTATTTACTTCTAACCTTTTATCTTCAAAGGGCTCAGATTAAACTAATTAGCTCCTTTTATTTTATCTACCTATCTAATGATCTGCCAAGATTAAGTTGTTTGTTCATATTTTATTCTCTAACTATAAACATAAAATTCAAAGCATGAAATAGTCAAGTTTAAGAAGTTAGACTACCATGGGTTGTTGCATGTATGATGAGCTGCACACAACCATTAATTGTAGAAGAAGTAAAATAGTAGTGGCATTTAGACTTGCACACTTTCATGATCTGTTTTTGTGTTTAGGGTTCATATATTTTCATTTTTTGATCTTTTCTTATTCTTTTTGTCCTTCGATATTTCTTTTAGGACACACCCTCTTTAAATTTTTTAATTTTTAATATGGAAAACATTTGCACAAAGAAAAGATATGTACAATATTACAAGGCTTAACCTTAGCCAATTCAAGAAATATGAATCCTATCACTATAGGACACTAACAGTGGCTCCACATGGGGATGGCATTTCCTGGTAAAATGTTAAGAACTTTAAGATCGCTAGCCTTTGAATTGTGACTGAATTTACATTCTAAACTGTTCTTCCGTGATTTCTGCCTTATTGTATAATCTCTGTGACTGAAAATCTTGAATTGAAATAATAGTTTTTTTCTGCAAACTGAAATTTGACACATGTTGTACTAAAATTTGATCTGAAATAAACTTGTTGTTGAAAAACTGAATTTATTCAAACTGAAATCCTACCTACTTACTCTAATCAATTGTCCAACTATGGGTTAGGTAAAATGAAACAACCAATTCAACCATTCAAGAATCATATACATTGGTGAATTTTGTTGCTTATGCTTGTTTGTGATTAAAAATGAGATTCTAAAGCCAATTATAACCTTGTCAACAAATGAGAAGATAAGGAAATACTTGATTTCCTTTGTTCACTCTAGAAATTGTGCAAAAGGATCTTCCAATATATATACACTAATGTTTAACTGATCTAAGCAAATTTACAATTATTCTGGATGGCCTCCATGCCATGAAATTGAAATGTCATTTTCATCTTTATCACCCTACAGATTTTCAGATAAGCTTTGTGCTGATATTTGTACTGATTGAAATGTTTGTCTGGTGAAATATTTATCATCTTGATTTTCAATCTCATAATTAGTTAATGGAGAAAAATTTTGGTTTCATTCATCATCTAACATATCAACTATTGGACCATAAAAGACATGGAAGGATTGCTGCAACCTATTACAAATGGGTTTTAATGGGACTTCATGGATTTTTTCATGTTGTTCATCCTTTTCTTTGGAGAAATTATACCATATTTCCTGTAAAAACTGAAATGATTCAAAACATAGTGGTATAGAACTTTACTGTCTCATCTGATCAGACGTCTTAATAGAATTTGATAACTACACTTGTGAAACTGAAGAATCCTTATTAAGGTTTTCATTGTCTTCTTTGTTGTCAATATCAATACCTAAATAGTGTTGATTTTTGATTGCTTTGAAGTTCTCTTTGATGAACTGAAATGAAGAAAAACAAAGAGGCAAAGAAGCTTCACTTATTTCTAAATTTTCTGAACTTTCTTCCTCACTTTCATAGCTGATATGAATAAGATGATCACTGTTTTCAGGTTGCTGAAACTGAATTTATTTATTTCCCAAACTAGTTTATGATTGCTCTATAAAGTTAGTTTGGATTTGAAGAACATAATTATCATCATACTAATCATATTTAGGCAAATCATTAAATGAGGTAATGTCATCAAACATACACATCAAATCAACAAATTGCGTCTCCACATATTGCTCTAGAAATCTATCTTCTCATCTATGGTATTTGGAATTAGTAGGAATTTGTTCATGGCTATCAACCTCTTCTTTTTGTGAAATAAATGTGTCATGGTGATTTTGATTTTTTTTTTATCTTTCATGATGATCTTTTGTATCCTTTCCTCTATTATTCTTACCAAAATGTCGAGTTTTACCTCAGCAATGTTGTTCTTCTGCGCTCCTGGTTTCAACTTTCTCTTCTAATTTGCAGATTAACTTCTACATCTACTGCAATTTTCTACATCTGTTCCAGTGTTGAGGGGTTTCTTTCTCTTAGCTAAAATTCTCTCTGCATCAAATGCTTTTGGATAATGCAAGACAGCTGAATCAAGAGGAGGTCTTATATTTGATGGCATTGAATAATAGATTTGATTGAATATGTCAGAAAATTGTTGTATTGTTTCATTTAGTTGTCTTTTTAACTGATTATATTCTTCTATGATCACAAAAAGATTGACTTTGATTATCCATCAATCAACGAAAAATTTGACAAACTATTGGAAATTTGAGATGCTTGCAATAGGTATATTCTTGAACCAACCCTTTACTCTACTTTGCAAAGAGAGAACAAAAAGTATGATTCTCACATCATCTTCATCAATCTCAAATAAGTCCAGATAATTCTCAAAAACGTTGAATATGTTTTTGGGCAATGATTTTACAATCTTCTCCATCAAACCTAGGGAGATACTTGTAATAATTGTTAGGGAAAACATGGAGTGTAGTAGGTAAGATGGGTGGCTTATACCTATCAGAAATTTTCCAAGGTATAGGAATGTGTACAGGGATTGTAAGATCATTCTTGATTATTTGAGATTTCTTGATTGGAAAATGATCATCATAAGATTCAGAAAAATTCTACACAAATGCGTAAGAAGATTTCATATTTACAATTTTCAAAGGAAAATAATTAAAAAATAATCTAATATCTTCTCTAAAATACAATATACATTGAAAAACATTCTTGATGAGAAAAAACATGATGTCTTGGATAACAATCCAAGTTAGAAACCTGATCCTCCCATATTGTTCTTTCAAGTTCATTCCTCTAGTGGAGTCTTGATTCTAAAATTGATTTGGAGTCACCACGTGGATGATTTTAACCTTTATGTGTTTGATAACTATCCACCATCATAGATCAGATCTAAACCTGTAAAATATTTCTTACGAAAATGTTAGTCATGCCGAGTATGGTCACCATTAATGTTATCACTCCAAAATTTCCTTTGAAAAAATAGCAAAAGAAGGAAATAATAGAGGTAACCACAAACCACTTTTCGAGATGATGACTTAGATTTCCTGATGCTTAGAGAGGGATCTCTCTTTAAAATTTCACTTTGTTTTAGTTAAGATGCTTTTAGGCTAGTTATGATTGTTCAAGGGGTTTTTGATTTGTATTTGAGATTGGGTGGTGGGATCACTTAGACCGATGGATAGAATGATGTCTTTTAGACCATTGGGCTATGGAGTCAAACAAAAAGGAAGCAAAACTGGATTAACTCACTAAAGGGAATGTTCCAAGGGCAAGAAAGCAAAATGTTTTTCAGATCTTTAAGACAGAGAGATGAAAGGGTTTCCTTGGGGTGAGAGAGCAATTAATGGTTCTGAGACTTGGATAATGAATGAGGAATGAAGGGATAATTAAGGTCAAAGGGAAATTAAGAATCCTTCAACCTGGATATTCATGAAATCAATCTAAAGCAAGAAGAAATTAAGAATTCCTTAACTTAGATATCAACAGAAAACATTTAAATATATAATTGTTAAGACAGAGAGAAATTAAGCAAATTCTGAAATATTATTCCAGTTATGACATTTAGATTCAGAAACACATTAAAGATTATTAATAGCTTGAGAAAAATAACAATAACAGAAGAGAGTAATTCTCTGAAGTTCACTCAACACATGAATCCTTGGAAATATCTGATCTTTATTCATAAATCTAGCTTGTTGGCTCAACAAATGATATAATAACCTTTAGGGTCTTCTAATTAAAAAGTATATAGAAATGTCTAATATAATCCACCACAAAATACTTCAAATGAAGAAGTATTTATACAAATTCTGAACTAAAATATCTTGAAAAAATATCAAGATTGGTTTTACAAATATCTCAAACCGTTTTACATTAATAGAACTTAAATAAAGGACACTCAAAACTAATGAATATATTTGGCACTATATTTATGGAATGATGGTGAAAAATAAGAGAAATTTGAATTTTATATCAACTCTTAATTGATGATGAGGCTTCCAAGTCATTTACTACCTACTTCCTTTCTACATTCTGCCCCAGAAATTCAGCACAATTAGGGCCTAGTGATACCGTTTTATATCTCAATTCGAGATAGATATGTAAAAAGTGAAAGAGGATATTGTAAAAAGGTATGCTATTGAGTTAAACCTCTCTCATTTTACCAAAATTCATCTCCATTTGTTCACAATATTTTTGCAAAAAGATGTCGAACAGACTTTGCATAGTCTAAAAAATAGGTTATGAAGATATGCATTTATCCCCATTTTTGTAATACTTGTGTAAAAAGTGAGATAGGTTTTTCTAGATTAGCCTTTTAGGAACACAAACGTCCTCTAGTTTCTCAAAATGAATCTTTTATTAGCCACAATAGTTTCTTAACAATTATGACTTAAACAGGAAATTTATGGAAAATGTACCATTTTTGTTCCTATTTTTACCTTTACTTTGGATAAAATTTATTAATTCTGGTGAAATTTTTTTCATCTTTGTTTAACCCTTATTGCCTCCATGTTTACTTTTACTATTTACCTTGACTACTCTATTTTTTCATCTATCTTCACTTTGATTTTTCAAGCTGATACACTTTTACTAATACTCTTTCATCTAATACACTTTTACTTTGATGACCTATCAATATCCTTTACTATGTTTTTACTTTTACTGTACCTTTTAACTTTTTACTATCTATTTCGATAGTAAATCATTTAGTTTTTTATATGTATCAACATATGGTAATGGATATTGATCAACTTTATATATGTTTTATTTGTTTGTCTTTTGACTGTATGCTCTGTCCAGTTCCTTTGTTTTAACAATCATGTCTCTGTGTGAATGATTTCTTTCTCTATTCTATGTATAGCTATTTTCTTCTTCTGAATGAAGGTTTTTAAATAGATTTCCTTTCGAGTCTTGGAGTAAACAAGTTTTTTGACTAGTATCAAAACTATTTATCCAAGCTCTGGTCTTCTGCTAATTACCTGCAAAATACAACAATTTGTTAATAAAACACAGGTCTGCGAGGAGGTGATTGGAGGCCATACTGAAACTGGGAAGAACTGTGGACAAATTCTGGAAGGTGTTCGGGATGGAATCCATGGTGAAATCATGTTTCAGAGGCTCAGGGTGGTGCCGTATGGGTTTGATAGGTTTCTCTGTGTAACTGGCTAAAAGGCATGAAAATGAGGGTTTTCGGGGTTTTAACAAGTAATGAGTAAATTGGCGTAGAATTTTACATTATGAACAGTGAGTGGTTTCGGGTTTAGTGGGGAGGTGCTATCATAGGCCATCACACTACTTTATCGAGGAGGCGGTTTTTTGGTGAGGTCACCCGATCTACCTTTACGCTTGACACGTAGTAGTTGGGGGCTCGGGTAGTACCACTTTATCACGATGGTAAAGATTGGATATTAGGTGAACCAAATATGGCTATGAACTGTTGGATTCAGGTGCTGATGATCAGACAACAGTCAGGTGATAGATTAGCATGACTGAAATGGGCAAAGGTTTTGGGGGGCCCAGGGCTTTAATCCATGGTGGTTTCTAATTATTTACGAGTTAAACATGAGATTAAATGATTGGACGGGGTTAACGAAGAGATTATTTTAACTTTACCGAGAATTGGTGAGTTAAGAGGGTATTGTCGGGGGCATGGGATAAAAGTAAATTTTATATTTAAACTAAGGGTTGGGGTATTATATATGAGATTTATTTCTACATGGGAAAAGGTATATAGGGAGCTATATTATTAAGCTAGAAATTAATATGAACTGAAATGAGTGGAGTGAAAATACTACTAAGCATAATGTGATGTTTGTGCTTTTCCTTTACATACACTTATACTTAGGATAAAAAAAAATTGTGGGTATTTTGAGTAAAATGAAATTTAACATGGGGTTTTTTACTTTTCATAGGAAAATGGAGTTTTACCTTAGGAAAAGGGGTTTTATTAGGGTATTCAAGGAAATTCTAACACTTGATGTCCATAATTAATTAAGCCGAGGGTCTGGTCCCACCAAAAGTCAAAGAAATGCTCTGAGCCTTTATGACTTGAAGGATTTTTAGTACTAGAACATACTTGTGGATGGGGAAATTAGTAGGTTTAGGGATGAAATGAATGAGCGGAAGTCAATTAGATCAACTTGTAAACCTCTGTTTTTGCTTTCTTAATTTCTCATGCACATTGAAACATATGATTAAGCATGATAATTTTTCTTTTCTCCAATCAACTTTATGCTTCAGCAACCTTTATTCTACTTACCCATTACTTACCCTAACATTTTTTTTTTTCACTTATTTGGGGGAATTTAAGCTAGCACACCCTTTTTGTTTATAAAGAAAACTATCTACTTCTAACCTTATATCTTCCAAGGGCTTAGATTAAACTGATGAGCTTCTTTTATTTTCTTTACGTATCTAATGATCTACCAAGATTAAGTTGGTTGGTAATATTTTATTCTCTAACTATAAACATAAAATTCAAAGCATGAAATAGTCAAGGTTAAGAAGTTTGACTACCATGGGTTGTGGCATGTATGATAAGCTGCACACAACCATTATTTGCAGAAGAAGTAAAATAGTAGTGGCATTTATACTTGCACACTTTAATGTATGTTTTTGTCTTTTGGGTTAATATATTTTCATTTTTTTATCTTTTCTTATTCTTTTTGTCCTTTGATATTTCTTTTAGGACACACCCTCTTCACATTTTTTAATTTTTAGTATGGAAAACATTTGTAGAAAGAAAACGTACGTACAATATTACAAGGCTTAGTCTTATCCAATTTAAAAATTATGAATCCTATCACTATAGCTCTAATAGGAGCCATGCATATAGAATTAAATTTTATGGAACCTATACTTTCGAGAACCTGCTAGACCAACATGTATCAACACTGTGATAGTTCCCTTATGAAAACGTTTGTCCCAGCCAATTTGATCACTCTCCTTGGCTTTGCATATGCCCGATCTGCACACTTCCTTAATCAAATTATCCCAACTCCTAGTAGCTTCCCCTGTCAATCCAATCTAACTTGCCCTCTTCCATATTAGATTGATTCCATTCCATGTTTTAATCACATGTGCAAGGTAGATAATACCCTTGGAATTTAGTCTGTTAGTTACAACTTCTGAATAATGTATATCAATCCCAGTGGCCAAGATACGATCTATTCCAATAATTATCTCCTTCCTTGAGCCAAATTAAGTCCAACGTATTTGATTCAAGAGCTAAATATTAATCTTGTTAAAGATGATACAGATGGTGGATCCATTTTGTTTTCTAATTAGGCCATCTCTCATCCACTATCCAACGTTTATGTCTCCTAAATATTTCGTTCTGATGATGTCTCCCCACAGACACTTATAAAATAATGCTTGTCATAAGGATTTCGTTAAGAGATCCCATCCAAATATTTTCAGATTCAGAATCCCTAATCCTCCTAATCACTTTAGAATGGTGGGTTTTTCTAATTTGATGAGGCGGAATTTGTAAATTTTACCAGAGCCTACCCATATGAAATTTTACATAATCCCATTTATTTTTCTTATAATCATGGAAGGGAGACAAAAAATATGTGCCCAATTGTTATGCAACTAGCTCACAAAATACAAGAAGAGAAAGATCAACAACTTCAAAATTAGCCTCTTTGAGGGGG
Organism: Pinus taeda; assembly: GCA_000404065.3. Taxonomy (NCBI): domain Eukaryota; kingdom Viridiplantae; phylum Streptophyta; class Pinopsida; order Pinales; family Pinaceae; genus Pinus; species Pinus taeda. Next base: position 153,530 of record APFE031494788.1, read on the forward strand.
AAACCTCCTTTAATTTACATAAATGAAAAATTCTTGGACCATACAAATGACAAGACCTCCTTTCTATATATAGGAATCTAAGGGGTCAAAATATAATCAAAGCCTACATAACAATAATATTATAAGGGCACAACAATAACAATAGTGGGTTTCTATGGGGCACACTAATAACAATATGGGGACTACATTGGCACAACAATACAATAAGGGGTTGCACTAATAACAATAGGGGGCTACACTAGTAGTATAGAGACCTAACATGCACCTATCCTTCAAAAAATTATTGTCCTCAATGCTTGCATAGTTTTGGATGATTCTAAATAAAATTCTCACCCTCCTGTGTGGAATATTTAGGAGGTAATTTCTTCGACTTTATGAGATGCTCTGAAATTGATCGATTTCATAGCGGTCAATTCTTATTTCTGTGACTCCTTGAGGTTTCAATATGATTTTTCCTTCCTTTTCAAGTTCTAGCAATATTGTTTGAACTGGGAGCTTGTAACCTATAACCTTCATTAAGCATGAAACATGGAAAACTAGGTGCTCTGGAGGAGATGCAGTAAGCTCCAATTTGTATGCCATAGTACAAACCTTTTGCAACACCTTATAAGTACCATATTACTTTGGTGATAATTTATTATCCTTCTTAGCTTGCTTGAGGTACATTTGTTGGTATGGTTGTAGTTGTAAAAATACCCAGTCGCCTACATGAATTTTTTTTTTGTTGTGATGTTGATCTTCTTATTGCTTCATTCGATTCTGCGCCAAAGTGAGGTTATCCTTTAAAAGTTGGAGAACTTGTTGTTGATGTTCAATGTGATCTTCCATTGCTTGAACCAATAATTTTATCTTAAAGATGATGTGATGGATGGTGGATGATATCCATAAATTGTCATAAACGGGGTCGTTTTTGTTGTAGTATGCAAGGAAGTGTTATACCACCATTCAGTGAGAGGTAACCACTTGAACCATTATGTTTGTTTATCAAATACAAGGAAACTAATATATCCTTCCAAACATGTGTTCACTATCTACGGTGGTCCATCAGATTGAGGATGATAAGATGATCTATGAGCTAATTGAGTACCCAAACAAGAAAATAATTTCGTGAAAACATTTCCACTTAAAATGGGATCTTTGTCGCTTACAGTAATCTTTGGGTTGACATATAGATTTTTTATTGTTTCCATAAATGCAATAGAAACTGTACTAGTCTTTAAATGGATGAGATAATGCAAAAATGTCCATACTTGGTAAATCTATCAACTACCACCATGATGAAACTCTTTCCTTCGGACTTGGGTAAAACTGTGATAAAATCCATTGAAACCTCCTCCCAACATTGAACTGAAATGGCTAAAGGTTGTAATAGACCCGGGGTCTTAATTGTCTCAACTTTATTTTGTTGGAAAACCAAACATTCTGCCACAAACTCCTTCACATTCGATTTGAGGCCTTCCCAAAATATTCCTTCTTGAACCTATGGTAAGTTTTTAAAAATCCTGAGTGCCCTCCTAAGGGAGAGGTGTGCAATTCCAAAAGCGTATTTTTTTTGAGTTTGGAATTCTTAAAAAGATATAAGTGATTTTTGTTCCATAATGAATCATTTTTGCAGCTAAATTTATCATATATAATGGGATCTTGATGCAAATTTTGAATGGGAATCCACACTTCATTATTCTTCCATTCATCCCTTGCTTCATTTATCCAATATGGTTGGATGATATAAATGGCACAAATAAATCCTTCCACATCCTCATCCTTTCTTGAGAGTATCTCTGCAGCAACATTTTACTTCCCTTTTTTGTCGATGATTTTAAACTCATAACCCAACATCTTTGTGACCCATTTTTTTAGCTCTTCTAAAGATAATCATGGTTCCAAAATGCATTTAATAGTGTCATGATCTATTTTTATCTTGAAGTGTCATCCCAGTAGGTAAGGTCACCATTGCTTTAGTGCATGTAGTATTGTTGACATTTCCTTCTCATAAATAGGTTTGTGTAAATATTTTCCTTTGATTGGACAACTTTCAAAAGAAATGGGTCTTCATTCTTGCATTAAAAAAACACCAATTCCATTCCCTAAGGAATAACATTACACAATAAAGGGTTTTGTCAGGTATGGCGTAGCTAAGACCGGTGCTTGGCACATTTCCTCGTTAAGATTTTCAAAGGGCTTAGTTTCTTCTAGATTCCAAGAAAATGCACCTTTCTTCAATAATGATGTTAGAGGTGCCAGTATTCTCCCATAATTCTTAATAAACTTGGGATACTACCCTGTCAACCCGAGAAATCCTCGAAGATGCTTTATGGTTTTGGGGGTTTTCCATTCCTTAATGGCTTTAATTTTGTTAGGTTCTACCTTAACACCCTCATGAGATACAATATGACCCAAATATTCCACCTCTTGTACTCTATAGAAACATTTGGAGGTTTTTTCATATAATTGTTTCTCCTCCAAAAGTTTGAGCACTCTGTCAACATTTTGAACATGATCCTTTCAAGACTTGATGTAGATTAGTATATCATCAAAAATACTAACAATAATTTTCTAAGGAAGGATTTCAAAATAGAATTCATCAAAACTTGAAATGTTGAAGGTGAATTAGTAAGGCCAAAAGGCATGACTAAAAATTCATAATGACCCTTAAGAGTTCTTAATATTGTTTTCGGAATGTCTTCATTCTTCGTTATAATTTGATGATATCCTGAACAAAGATCCAACTTGGTGAAGTAAATTGCTCCATGTAATTCATCTGACAATTCATAAATAACATGAATGGGAAATTCATCTTTAATAGTGAGCTTGTTGAGCTCCCTATAATTCAGACACATGCACCATTATCCATCCTTCTTGTGCACCAATACTACTAGAGTAGAGAAATAATTTTGACTAGGTGTAATTATACCAACCTCTACAATTTCTGCAACCATATGTTCAATTTCACTCTCTTGTGCATACAAATATATGTAAGGCCTGATGTTTAGGGGAACACTTGAATCAAATGAATAGAATGATCATGATAAAAAATAGATGAGGGGCATTTGGGAGTCTCAAATACCTTGGAATGATTGTCTAGGACATTTTGGAGATCTAGAGAAATAGATGATGTCGATGTTTTAACATCTAGTGAGCATAATTATGCAATTACACCTCATTGTTCTTTCTCAAGAAGCTTTTTCATGCCATTAGAGCTTATTAGATTTCTTGGTTTCCCTATGATACCTCTTAATTCAACTTCCTTTCCTTCCCAAAAATATGTTAAGAAAAGTTCTTGAAAATTAAAAGCTATCATCCCCAAAGATTGTAACCATTGGAATCCTAGTACAAAATCAGCACCACCCATTGGAATGGAAAGCATTGGACTATTCAATACATATTCCCCCATGGATAGCCTGATATTATGAAACTTTCTAGAGAAATTTATAGTTCCTCTATTTGTAACCATTACTGGACACTCTGGTGTTGAATATAGGAAGCAATTCAATTCATTGGCTATCTTACAATGAATAAAATTACTGGTACTACCTGAATAAATCAATACTATTACCTTTTTCTTCTTGATATGTCCTTCTATCTTGAGAGTTTGAGCAATGGTAATTCCTTCCAATGCATTACAACATATGATCAAATTCATTTGGTATTTCTCTAGGTTGGTTCCTTGTGTATATACTCCTCGTTTGATGTTTCTGGTTCCTTATCTTCCTCCTCTTCACAATATATGGAGAATAATTTCGTCTCGGCACACTAATGGCATTTAGTGTATTTTTTCTCACAGATGTAACAAATCCCTTTTTATTTTTTGTTCCTCTAATTGGTATGGTGTCAACCTTGTAGGTTGTGGAAGACTAAGAGAAGCAACACTTCCATCTTTATAGTTGTGAGTGTTAGACTTCCTTGTTGCAATAATTTTTCTTTCAAGTTTTCTTGTCACCCTGAATGCTTTCTCCAATGAATTAGGTTCCCAAAGGAAAACCTCATGTTGGATGTTATCTTTTAAAGTACCTATAAAGAAATCAATCATATGCTCCTCTAGAATAACGATTACCCTAAGATTCAATTTTTGGAAGTCTTTAATGTGCTCCACCATTGAACCCATTTGTTTGAGATTTACCAATTGATTAAAGAAGGTGTTTCTCTTTCTATCTTCATAATGTGTTATCATTTACTCTATAAATTTGACTAGGTGAAAAGTGGTTTACGAAAACAAAGACATATATACCATACAAATTGATTAGGTTCTAAATACAAAGATGCAATATGTTCTTTTTGTGAGGGTTGTACATCATGTAGATATAAATATTTCTCCATCTGTAGTATCCAATTTACAATATCCTTACCATCAAAATTCCTCATATCTATCTTTGGAATGTGGTGGTTCTTAAACCCCACATTGGAGTCTTTAAAATTGTAATTGATATTCCTTTTTTCTTCATCAAGATTTTCATGGATTCCTTGTCACCACTGGGACTCTTTTCTTCTAGAAACTTTGCCAAACCTTCCTTCAACCCCTCTATCTTGATATTCATCATTGATTCCATGCCTAGTTTTAAACCATCATTCAAAACTCCCATTTCTGTTTTTACCATCTATCTTATCTTCCATGCCATTCTTCAAACCATCCATCTTATAATTGTTACCTTTTGTGAGAGAGAAATTTGGTTCACTTGGTCGCATAATTTTGATATATCATGTTGCATTTATTCCTCTCCTTCATGTGTCATAGTAGAGCTTTCGGGTTGTTCCAACTATCGCCCATGTATGATCTATATTAGATCTAACCAACTACCCACTCTACTAGGTGTTTGAATTTTATTTCTTCGAATCATCAATTAATGATATTTATGCTCCACTAGTACTTTTGAATCACTTCAAACTATATTTTTCAGGCAAAACTTATGCAAATTTTAGAAGATAAACACCTTCTTCTTGATTTGTAGGAGCTTGATATTGAATATGTTGTATCTATGTAATTTTGGATCTCCGAGGTGTGAAATTTCGTCTTGTGGTAGCCCTCTAATTTGTCTTTCCAACCCCACAAGTCTGATCGAGATTGGATTCCTCAAGAAAGAGTTTCCCAATGTGCCACGATGACCTCATTATAGACTCATTCAATAGATCGACCTTTTATGGAGTGCAACATGTAACTGTTTTGACCTTCAACCCTAAAATCGATACCTAAAAAAATATAGACCATCCTCTTTTTGTCACTTTTGATGAAATTTAAACCTGATGTTCATAGAGAAAGTTATGACGATTTTCCCAAGGTCACTTATTTGAGTCGAAATTCTGGATCATGTGGAAACCCTAACTTCATTGGATCATATCTCCAAAAATGTAGTGAACCAAGATCTGAAAATTCAGATTTTTAACCTTCGTAAAAAAAAATTTATAACGAAAATGTCATGATGACCTATTTATAGTAGCGAAACCCTAGAATCCAAAACTTTGATACCAAATGTTATGCAACCAACTCACAAAATAGAAGAAGAGATAGATCAACGACTTCAAAATTATGATCTTCGAGGGGGAAGTTCCCCCTTTACATTAAACAAATAATTTTTTTTGGATAATACAAATGACAAGACCCTAGTTCTATATATAGGACTCTAAGGGGTCACAATATAATACGAGCCTACATAAAAATAATATTGTAAGGGAACAATAATAACAATAGTGGGCTTTTATAGGGAAAAATAACAACAATATGGGGACTACATGAGCACAACAATAAAATAAGGGGGTTGCACTAATAACAATAAGCGGCTACACTAGTAGTATACAGACCTAACAACACTCTGCCTCTCAGGGTCAGACACCAATGTTCCCATCTAGAAATATTTTTGTGGAAACTGTCAACGATCCATAACCAGTCATTGACCATGTAATTATTTGGTTTAATGTTGAAACCCAAATATTTTAAACCAGAAGAAATTGGTTGCATTTCCACTCCAAATAGATTTGAGAAATAATTAATCTCCTCCTACTGCCCCTCCGCAAATAATAAATGGGATTTTCCTTTATTTATAATGAGACGTGATGTGATTCCATACATGAAAATGATGTAATGGAGTGTAATCCACTTTTTCCTTGATAGCATTCTAAATAAAAATATTTCATCCATAAAAAAAATGTGTGATACCCTTATGCCATGACCCACAGTGAGTCCTTGGACCTATTCCTCCAAACATGCAACGTTGATTTTATGGTTGAGTCCATCCATGACAAGAACAAAAAGGAAAGATGATAGTGAGGATCCCTAACAGAGTCCCCTTCTAGCATCAAACAATTTTGTGGGAATCCATTAACAATAACTGCATATTGAATTGATGAAACAAATTCCATAGTCCATTCAATATTTTGCACCTCGAGTCTAATCCTATGTAGAATGACGTGGAGGAAATCCTAGTCTACGCAATGATAAGATTTTTGAAGGTCCACCTTCATGACAACAACGTCCATTTTCTTAGTGTGAATTGAATGTAGGCATTCATATGCTATAGCGACAACATCATGGATCAATCCATCCTGTAAAAAACCATATTTCTATGAAGAAATGTAGGTGGATAACGTATACTTAATTATAAGTGCAATGGTCTTAGAAATAAGTTTGTATACCAGATTACACAATGAAATAGGTCTGTAGTCTGTAAAAGACCCCAATTCACTATGTTTTTCAATTAGACCTATGAACGTAAAGTTGTTAGCTCATGTGATGTGTCCCCCAATTATAGTTTCTTCAACCATCTGCACTAAGTCCGGTCCAATTGGATCAAAAAACTGTATGTAAAATTCGACCATCCATCCTTCTAGTCTAGGGCATTTATCTTTCCCAAAAAAATTTAGAACCATGTGCACTTCATCTAGATTAATCGACTTGTATAATTCCCCATTTTTTTCGAAGTCGAACATGGTGGGGTAGGATTCCGACCCCCAAATATGGTCCTCAAGACTTGTTCCCCCATATGCTCTATAGGCATATTCAAAAAATGTTACGTCTGCCTTCTGAATCTCCGAGTATGAATGAACCATGTTACCAATTCAATCTTTAATACTCCATACGGTGTTGACATTCCTCCTATAATTTGCGTACCTGTGGAAAAATTTGGTATTCCTATCCCCCTCTTTTAGCCACAGTGCTATACTTTTCAATATCCAAGTGACCTCCTGAATGTGTAGGATCCTTTGTTTCTTTTCCTCGAACTCCTTCATGTTCTTGATGAGATCTGGTAAAGGGTTCCTTTCATCCAAGATCTTATGGAGATTTTCCATCTCCTTTTTTATGTCCGCTAATTCCTTAATCATGTTCAATTTATTCTTATGCTCCCACTTTCTAACTTTGATTTTAAGGAATTTAGTTTCCCATGTATGGCCTACATGGGAGGATAGTCTACTTCCCTGTGGTGTGTCTAGAAATCCCAGTCAGGGTGTTAAAGTATGCATCCTCCAGCTGAATTCGATTGAACTTCAATGGCATGGCCAAACGTATATCCCCTCTTCTCCATAGTAATGTGATGGGAGGGAGATCAGATATAAAAGTGTTCAGGGCATCCAATTGTAGGAATCCCATTCTCTCAATCATATTTTTGTGGCGCAAGTACCGATGAAATTGCTTGGCAATATGGTGGGAACCTGCCACATGAGTGTAGTAGTTTGGGGTCAAATGTCCATCAGATTGTTATCACTGAAGATCGATTGAAACCTCTTCACAAGTGGATCCTTCCTATGAACCAAACCCCAACATTAATTATGTGTAAAAGTGGTGTTAAAATCTTCGACCACAATGAGGGATCCAATTTTGAGAACATGAGATGACTCCAATTGGTCGCAAAATGTCACTATATCCCGATATGGAGCATATAGATTAAGTATAATAAATCTACTAGCTAATCCCCTGAGATGTCTAGTGAGAAATATACCTACAAAACACCTAAAAGCCTAGAAATCCTCCCATATTGGATTCCACAATGCCACCAAACCCCTATAAAGTCCCAAGGAGTCCACAACCACCATATGTCAATCCAGGAAATTTCTTCTAAAGCATTTAAGCACCCGGTGAGAATTTTTCATGGATTCTTGCATAAGGATGATGTGGGGACGCACAAATGAGAAAATTTCTCTAAAGGAGAGGAATTTTTGTGAGTCCCCTAGACCCCGAATATTAAGGCAAAGGCAGAGATTCATGTTTCATGGAGGCCGAGTGAATGTTTTCTAAGGGCCTGAGGTTCAAATGAGGTGCCAATAGGGATATAAATAAGGGAGGAAGAATGAGCAAAAGAGATGGATATTATTTTAGGATGACATCGAAAATGTCTACTTCCCTGCTTCTCTGATGACAAAAGTTGATATTAAGAACCAAGTTGGGGATAACAGTTGGAGAGGTTTGATGTTCCCGGTGGATGGATAGGGTTTTTAGATCCAGAGTTGGGTTTGATAGCAAAAATTCAATGTCTCTATCCATCGAGTTCATGGGGAATGATATAGGAAGTCGGGGGGAGGGTGGGGAGATGTGGGGAGATGAAAAGGGAGGATGTGTGGGATTCATTGGAGTCCTCATAAGGGAGGAATATTAATTGAATTCCAGTTTCTTAATAGTCATCATGGAGGTGGAGGGCGGTGGAGGTGATGTCCTGAGAATCGATGGAGGGGAAGTGTGAGGGGATACGTGGGGGTGCGAGGGGTCAGGCGGCGGAGGTGAAGTAACAAAATAAAATATACCTGAGTCAGTCGAATCAATAGGAGAGGTGTGGGGGAGGAGGATGGTATAGCGATAGGGGAAGTGGAAGATGAATACTCCTTAAACATCAAACCAGGAGATGAGGGGAGCTTGCAAGGTGAGGTACCTGATTGTTGTTGGTGAGTTTCATGAAATTTTTTATTGGGTCCATCGATCACTCAGCCACGTTGTTTATCAGCGTCCCTTCCAACACCATCGTAATCATAAGAAACTCCACCCACAAGTCCCTTGCCCTTATGTCATCAAGGGAATTTTTCCATAATATGACCCATGTGATGGAATGATCCATGCGGATATTCAGACACAATGGAATGGAAAGGCTCAAATTTAAAGTGGCGGAAAGGCAAGTATCTTGACATCAGATCGAAGTGCTTGTCACCCTAATTCCAACGGTGTGAATGACAGTCCAATCCGAGTCCAGATGATGAAGTTATGGAAGAAAGAAGATTGCCTTGTTCCTCTGGAAAATGAGGATTTTTCCTTAAAAAATGGGGTTTTAGCCTTTAAAAGGCAAATCGCAATCGAATAAATCAAAAGGCTAGCTTAAGGTAAGGGTAGCAGAACCCCTGATTAGTGATATCTGACTAATCTTAATTGGGGGCAAGCGATGGCCGATATTGGTACTTAAGGCATGAGATTAGAGATTTTGATTGGAGGAGCGATCGGATCGGCGAATCGACATCAGCGGATTGGGCCAGCAAAACACAAGGCATAAGATCAGGACCTCTAGTCATTACGATTGTGATATGTCGATCAGCAACGTGCGATCTCCGCTGTCAAATCGGAAAATAGATCAATGGCCAGGATTAAATCAATGGTCGAGAGATCGACGATCCCAGATACCAAGGGACCATGCGATAATGACATGCGATGCAATCTGGACCATCTGATCAAGGAACAGATAAACGGTCTAGATCTAATTGGCATATCGGCAATCGATGGATCCGTGTATTAGCGATTGGTGGATCAACGTATCGGTGATTGGTGATCGACAATCCCCCGATATTCAAGGTCATTGACATCAGCGATAGCGATTTGTGATAAAGGGCTAGACCCGATGGGTCTATAAGCTCGATTTGATAAAATTTGAAGTCTGGGGTTTTTAGTTTTTTAGTGTTTCTGCATGTATTTGTGTATAAACAAGAAAGGTCTATTTCGAGGGTTTGTTGCACCCACTGATCCATTCAATAGAATGAATTCTATTCCAAACAACAAACACCTAATTCAAGCAGCGCTTGTAACAAAGGAAGTGTTATAAAAATCGATGCACGTAGAATGTGCATGGGAGAGGATTTTGGCATGAAGTTCGAGGCAGAGCTTGCAAGAGAGGGACAAAACTGTATTTTGTCTGAATTGGGAAAACCTTATATGTTTTCAACCCCTCTCGACACCACGAACACAGTGGTGATATCGATTTCTCCATCTGAGTTCTCCATTTCTCAGCCATTTTCTAGAGTGGAGGTATAAGACTCGTTTTATGTAACTCATGATTGTATTCTCTTCTTTTCATGCCATTTAATCAATGAAGGCCTCCCCATTGATTGAGCAGGGCTCAGAGACATAGTTCAAGTTGGACGAACTCTGTTATCAAGTTTTGGTGTCTTCTTTTTACGCCTTATGTATTTCTTCTTCTTCTCTCATGTGCACATTAAAATTCTATGTTAAGCTGCAATTTCTACATGTGATTCTTTTGATACATCTATAAGCAAAAGGTCCCTGGATAAAATGGTATCAGAGCAGGTCTGTTTAGATGTGAATTTCATGTTTGTATGCTAACAATAAATAGGCTCCAAAGAGGCATAGGGGAATTAGAGCCTTTTGATCCCAAAGTGGGACGTGCACATCGAAGGAGAAACATGGTAGATGAAGAGGCGCATATTGAGGAGGAGCGCAATTTCCACAAAAACTTTCTATTTGATGGCAGATAATGTCAGTTAGTTGCTTTCAAGCCTGGAGAAAGTAGAAGAGAGAAACCCAAAAGAACAAGGTTCAGTGCCTGGAAATGGTGGAGAAGAACCCCCTCCTTCTCCTTCCATGAGTGAAAGTTCTTCTTCCTCTCACCATCGTAATAATAACAATTCAAGGGATGCATCTAAGAAACCTTTCTTTAAATTAGATGTCAAATTTGATCTTCCCATGTTTAATGGTGAAAGTAATGCAGAAAATCTTAATAATTGGATTAGGCAGATTGAGGTCTACTGCAAGATTCAACAAATCGTGGCGGATGAGGCAAAGATTCAGCTGGCCTCTCTACAGCTGAGCAACACTACTCTCATTTGGTGGGAGAGAAAATTGAAAAAAAGTAAGAATGTGGCTAACCTATTTTCCTCATGGCCTGATTTTATTTCTGCGTTAAAGGAACAAATTTATCCATTGGGTTACAAGAAAAAAAAATTAATGAATTGGCAGTATTTAAGGTAAGGAAAACGTCAGGATGTTCAGAGTTTTATAGAGGAGTTTAGAAAGCAAACACTTAATTTGGGTATCGCACTTGATACACCTGAAGTAGTAACTAAGTACACTGGCTCACTACATATTTACATTAGGCATTCATTATTGTTGTTTGAACCAACCACTATTGACTCAGCCAGTGTGAAGGCAATTCATATTGAGAACAAGGGAAAAAATGAAAGAGATGATCATTCCAGAAAACCATCGTTCAAACCTCCCAATGGAAAATCTGAAGCAAAATGGAAAGGAAAGGAGAAGAAAACAGCAGTAGCCAAAGAAGGAGAAAGGTTGTATTGCAATCACTGCAAAAAGGAAGGCCACGATGACAATCACTGTTGGAAACAACACCCAGAAAAGAGACCAAAGAAGTATGGAGGAAAAGTTAAGAAGAAGACGGTGGAAACTGTGCAGCAAGACCTTGCATCCAATTTGGGAGATGAAGCGTTAATCACAACAACATGAACAAAAGGTAGTCTTACACCTCATGTTAATTCTAAATCACACGAAGGCACTAGTAACGTAAATGAGTCCCTTCTTAATGATCGAAAGAGAATTGAGCTATTTCATATTAGAGTTGTTGTGAATCATACTAAAGTAGAAACTCTATTTGATACCGGATCCCAAGCAAACTTGATTGTAGAATCCTTGGTAAAGAAACTCAGCTCAGAAACAAAACCACATCTGAAACCTTATCTGCTTGGATCGATATATGATAACTTAGAAAAACTGAATGTAACCAAGCAGTGTAAAGTAAAATTTGTAATCGCTTCTAAGCTAGTGGATGAAGCAGAACTGGATGTGATCGCATTCGATATCTGTGGCATGGTGTTAGGGAGTCCGTATCTATATGATAGAAAGGTAGTATTTTTTCATCATGAAATCAAATACCAAATCACAAAATATGCGGTAGAATATATAGTAAGGGCTCATCAAAATAAAATCAATGAGAGCCTTGTAAGCGCAGGACAAACGAAAAGGCTGGTGAATTCTAGTAAGGGTTTCATTATTATGGTTGTAAGGGGAAAAGAGGTAGAATTAGCTGATGCCTTCCAAGGTTGTGATCAGGAACATCAACAAGAATTATGTGAATTAATTTCTAATTATGATGAGTTGTTTGAGGAACCAAAGGGATTACCTCCAAAGAGGGAAATCCAACATGATATCCATTTGCAGCATGACGCTCCTTTGCAAAATATTGGCATGTACATGATGTTGACCATTGATATGGAGGAAATCAAAAAGCAGGTGCAGGAATTTCTGGACTAAGGGGTCATGGGGCCGAGCACTTCTCTGTGTGGTTCACCGATTGTCTTAGTGCCAAAGAAAGATGAAACATGGAGGATGTTTGTGGATTACCGCACACTAAAAAAAATCACAGTGAAAAATCACTACCCCCTTCCATGCATTGACAACTTATTAGATCAGTTAAAGAATGTTGTTTATTTCACCTAATTATATTTTTACAGTGGTTATCACCGAGTCCGAATTGCAAAGTAGGAAGTACGGAAAACCGCCTTCAAGACCAAACAAGGGTTGTTCGAATCGATGGTGATTCCATTCGGACTTTGCAATGCTCCAGCCACTTTCATGAGGGTCATGATTGATATCTTTAGGCCTTTCACTCATGAATTTGTCCTTGTATATCTAGATGATATCCTTGTCTTTAGTAAAATTTGGAATGAACATGTGTGTCATGTGAAGAAAGTTCTTGATGAATTGAAAAATGAAGAACTCTATGTAAAATTTTCAAAGTGTGAGTTCGGGAAAACGTCTTTGGGCTACCTAGGCCATATTGTTGGTCATGTTCAATTAAAAATTGATCCTTCTAAAGTTGAAGGAATTTTAAATTGGCCTAAGCCTACTAGTGTAACCAATGTCCCTAGCTTTTTAGGTGTAGTCCAGTATTGAAGGAGATTTACTACCAATTTCTCTGTTATCGCAACACCTTTGTACACATTGACAAGTGTGAAACAGGTCCTCCAATGGGGAAGAAGCTAGCAGAAGTCCTTCGAAACATTGAAGGAAAATATCAGCACCGCGCCAGTCTTAGCCTTACCAGATCTCCAACAGTCATTCGAGTTCAAAACTGATGCCAGCTCTTATGCCATGGGAGTTGTACTGATGCAACAAAAGAAGCCGATATGTTGCCATTCTGAGAAGTTATCTCAGGCTGTGATAAACTATCCCACTTATGACAAGGAGCTTTATACCTTGGTTTAGAGTGTGAAAAAGTGGAAACACTATCTGATCGGCAAGGAGACCATCATCCATACAGATCATTAGCCCTTGCAGTACCTTTAGTCACAAACCAAGTTGCAATGATCTCGTCATTTTATGTGGATGGGTTTTATTCAATAGTTTCATCTAGTAATAAAGTATAAGAAGGGCACTAGCAATAAAGTGGTCGATAGTTATCTCACCCTCTATTTCTGCTTTTGTTATTTTTCATAATGCTTTGTTGTTTTTTGAGATTTATGCTGAACAATATGCTAAGAATGATGACTTTAAGGAGATTTATGCAAAACTAACCCATGGTTCACGGGTGGACAACTATCACTTGCACGGGAAATTGTTGTATCACCTTGGTAAATTACGCATTCCCACAGGGGAATGAGTACATGTAATTCGAGAGGCCCACATCTCTCTTGTTTATGGACACTTTGGTGTCGAAAAGACTTTAGGTCATGTACAAAGATTTTGTTTTTGGCCTCTTATGAAGTACATTGTGACTTGCTATGTAAAGGGTTGTGTGATGTGTTCTGTTTCAAAGCCCTTTAATAGAAAACTTGGGCTCTACACACCACTCCCTATTCTAAGTCATCCATGGGAAAGTGTGTTAGTGGACTTTGTAGGATGTTTGCCTTTGTTTGCACCAAAGTATCTCATTGAGTTACGTGAAGACATCATCCTTGACAGAAGAACCAGGACTTCATGGTGAGGAGATGTGGAATACCTTCGAGTTGGTTTCAAGGGGATGCACCCCAGCAAGGCAAGATGGTTGGAGAAGGAAAGGGTGAGGGAACAATTCCCTCACTTTCCAGTTAACTAATAAAATATTTTGGCAGTCTAAAATCTCCTTAATGGGGAGGATTGATCCAGGTGGATCTTCAGACACAATGGCATGGAAAAACTCAAATCTAAAGTGGCAGAAAGGAAAGTATCTTGACACCAGATCGAAGTGCTTGTCACCTTGATTCGAACAGTGCGAAGACACTCCAATCTGAGTCTGTATGATAAAGTTATGGCAGAAAGAAGATTGTCTTGTTCCTTTGGAAAATGAGGCATTTTCCCTATAAAATGGGTTTTTAGCCTTTAAAAGGAAAATCGCAATCAAAGAAGTCAAAAGGCGAGCTTAAGGCAAGGGTAGCAGAACCCTCGATTAGCGATCTCTGACTAATCGTAATCAGGGGCAAGCGATGGCTGACATTGGGACTTAAGACATGTGATTAGTGATTGCGATCGGTGGATCGAGTCAGGGAAACACAAGGCATAAGACCAGGACCTCTAGGCCGTTGCAATTGTGATATGCTAATCCGCAACGCGTGATCTTCGCAGTCAGATTGGAAAGCAGATCAACGGCTAGGATTAAATCGATGATCGAGAGATCGGTGATCCTAGATACCAAGGGGGGATGTGATAGCGACATGCGATGCAATCTGGACTATCTGATCAAGGATCGGCGTATCGGCGATCGAAGAATCGGCATATCGGTGATTGGCGATCCCCCAATATAAAGGGCCATTGACATTAGCGATAGTGATTTGTGATAAAGGGCCATATCCGATGGGTCTATAAGCCTGATTTGATAAAATTTGAAGTTAGGGGTTTTTAGTTTTTGAGTGTTTCTGCGTGTATTTGAGTATAAAGAAAAAAGGCCTATTTTCAGGGTTTGTTGCGCCCGACGATCCATTCGATAGAACGAATTCTATTCTAAACAACAAACCCCTAATTTAAGCATAACATGAAACAAAGGAAGTATTATAAAACCCAACACATGCAAAAAGTGTAGGGGAGAGGATTTTCGCACGCAGTTCAAGGCAAAGCTTGCAGGAGAGGGCTGAAAGTGCATTTTGTCTGAATTGGGAAAATCTTATATGTTTTTATCCCCTCTTGATGCCATGGACACAGTGGTGCTATCCATTTCTCCACCTGATTTCTCCATTTCTTAGCCATTTTCCAGAGTGGAGGTATAAGGCTCCTTTTATGTAACAGATGATTGTATTCTCTTATTTTCATGCCATTCAATGAATGAAGGCCTTCCCATTGATCGAGTAGGGCCCGGAGACATAGTCCAATTTGGACGAACTCCTTTATCAAGTCTTGTTGTCTTCTTCTTATGCCTTATGTGTTTCTTCTTCTTCTCTGATGTGCACATTAAAATTCTATGTTAAGCTGCAATTTCTACATGTGATTCTTTTGATCCATCTATAAGCAAAAGGTCCCTAGATCATGGAAAATAAGACATATAAATGGAATGCTCAAAAAATCCAACCTCTGATGAATGTGGATTTTATCCCAAACCAAGTCTATATGCGTAGGAAGGCTTCCAGAGAATTCCCATTCTATCAAAATCTAGGCAACCCTTTGTCTCTATATCCTAAACACTTCAGATTGACATAAATGAATTCAGTAATTTCATTTCCAATGTGTGTAAATAGCCTTATGGTCCAGAAGTCAATGGGGAGCCCAGATAGCTTCAATGAAATTAATTTGTTGCGAGCGGTATCTCTGAGGGGTTAAAACCAATATACCAAGGGTGAAGAGATAAAAATTGTGTCCTTGAACCCACGACAGTCTGTGGATTTTTTACATGCCCTCTTAGTGTAGGAAGTGGAAGTTGTACCAAGAATTAAGGAGGTGGTTGACCATAGGAGTGTATCCAAGCAGTGATTTCCAGTGTGTCTATACCCATGTTCACATCTCCTCTTCCTGTAAATCCGAGAAATACCAGTGACCCACTAGTGCTCATTTTTGTAGGCTGATCACACGATCGAGAAGGACTTCCTATCCAGAAGTCAACAACTTTGTCCATAGAGAAGTCTTGATCGTTCAACGTGACTTTCTAGTCTAGGAGCCGAGTGATGTTGTGGCACTTCGCAGAGTGAGGAGGTTCAACATGTGAGTCAAGTCAAATATCCCCCTTAGGTAAACGTTATTGAATGTTATTTACATCAGGTAGTAATGATGTTACATTGAACTCAGATGATATGTGGGCGTCTAGGTGGGGAGTGGGTTGGGCAGTCCGTTGAGCTGGTCGCGAGGTCAGAGAAGGAATGATTAGATGTTCCAATTCAACATTCAGGGTGGCTATAATGTAAGATTCATGTTTCGAGGTGTCTGATCTAAATATATCTGATAGGTCCATAGACCTCTGGATGGAAACAAGAGAGGTGGGGTGACTGGTCCAACATGAAGCGACAGAGTAGGTAAGCAAGGTACTGGTGTCAAGGATAGGTAGGATAAATATATGGAGGAGATCCCCAGCCCAATCAGGTGGTTGATGGAGTGGAAACACATAAGATTAAAAAATACCTCGAGAAGCAGTCCATGAGGACACTTGTCCCATTAAGAGCTAAGGTGGTTAGCATGTAAATCCCACGGCACATATAGCCTGTTTCACCCCACTGCTGGTCGAGTTCCCAATTTAGAAAATTTAATGTAAATAGATGGAAAGATCCAAAATAACAACCCCGGGCCAGCTGGAAATCCCAAAAAACATGATGGAAAGACAATAGTCATTCGGTAATTAAAACCTTCAGGTGGCGAAATTATAATGCCTCGTAAAAACTTCCATTAACCTCATAGACAAGCAACCTCTCAAAATTTGAATTTCTCAGAAAACATAGATATGTGATATATTCTTGTAAGATCCACTGAAATAGTTCACCACCCCTGCAGAACCAGATACAATCAAACAAGAAAAAAATGCAATGCAACTGTGCAAAATAACATAAGTATCATCCATAGCTAGAACAATAGCAACAACAACCCAAACATGTCCACCATCAGTTGCAACATCTAAAACCAAAGTTTTTGCAAGGTGAGGAGATGGTGAAAAATCTAATCCACTTCCTCCATACAGATGTGTAGTTAGTGGTATCTAAACAAGACCCGTGGTCTTGATGCGAGGAATGATAAGCAATCTTAAGAATGTGAATCCACAAAGGCATATGGTCGCTGACAAAGTAAGTGCAATTGGTCACATATGATACAATATAAAATATAGATAACAATGAGGAAAATAATAACAATATATAGAATTTCAGGTGCGAAGATATTGAACATGTCCTAGAAGTAATGGTGTTATAGGTTAAAAAATGGAGCTGCAAGAGGGGAAGAAAAACAAGGATAAAAAATATTCTGGATGTGTCTAAATGACAAATCCGAGAAATGAACCTTATATCCCAAATATTTCCAATATGCATAAACTTCTCATATCATAGTTCCACGAACGTATGTGAGCACTTATAGCTAGAAACAAATGTCCATTTACTAAAAAGGAAGTTCAGATAAATAAGCATAGATCTAAACTTATCTCAATCAGAAATTGTGGTGCATCATTCCCATATAACTGCACACTCAGTCACAAGTATAACTATATGCCAACTTACTCTTGCCTGTGCTGCAGTAGAACTTATGTGGTGCATCATTCCCATATAACTGTGCACTTAGTGACACAATATAACTATATGCCAACTTACCCTTACCTGCACTGCAGTGGAACTTATGTGGTGCATGTCACACGGAATGAGTCGAGGTTGTGGACAAGATTGACCTTCCTAGTATCTAAAGATATCTAGTGACAAGCAAGCCAATCAAAAACTATGTTTCTCTAAATATGCAAGTAAAACAAAGGCAAACAAGTTTTTTAGGCCTACCTTGGGTCCAATGCAAGTTTGTGGAAGCCTCACTCCCTCGCTCCAAATGAGCTTCTTTGAAGTGTAATTTTGCAAACACAAACAAGCAAACCAAATTAAATAGCACCTGAAAATCCAATATCATAAAGCATATTCATCATAATGATCAAGGAGATTATGAAACAAACCACATAAGACAATTTGTTGAGAAAAATGAATCTGATTGTATTAATTCAAATGAAGAAGAACTTTACAACCTGTGGCTTAATGTTGTACAATATCCTCCCAGGGTCCAACAAGAAGTCTCCTCTACTTTGACAAGTTTCACTCACTTCCCAATGAAACCAAAAGGTATGTGATCTCTCCTCTCAATTTTAACTAGGAAGTCCCAATTCCATCAACATTTACCCTCAAAATGTTCAGCTTCTAACCTCTCTAGCAACTGACCCAATGCCTTAATTTATAGCGCAATGGAGGGAAGTTACTAGGTCCTCCTTCAAAGGGATAAAGCCCTCCTTCAAAGGGATAGCTCCTCCTATCAAGGGATTAGCTCCTTCTCTTTTGGGATGCATGAAACACCTTGGAGCGAACAATCCACGTCAAAATTCCTTCTAGAATCATCTAGAATTAACCCAAAGTGAGTTTTTTAGGCAAACTTGCGCCTTTTTTGACTTTCACAGGGGTACGCACCCACCCCTTTACGACAGAGCATGCAGGTACGCAAGTATTATGAAACAAAGGGTGCGGTCCACAGGTAAAGTAGGAGAAAGTGCGGAACCAGAGTAATATTTATTTTCAAAGTCTTTCTCTCTTTTGCAAAGCTTGACATGAAGAGTTAAGGTCTGAGACTTGCTTAGGAGGCTAGTATAGGTGATGATAGACCCATACTGACTACAAATAATCATGGTGACGATATTTTTTTGTAACAAGGATTCTGGATGGAATCCTCTTTGACAGTAGGTGCATCTGTTTCCTTTCTTCCCTTTCTCATTTCTCGAGCCAGAGGAATCATTGAAGGGCTTGGTGTACCCTTCCTTCTTTGGATGGGAATGCGGTTTTCCCTTGTCTTTTTGCTACTGATTTTTCTGATTTTAATTAGATTGTTGGAGATCAGATGCACAACAAACAAAAAAACATATACACAACCATTAAATGATGCACAAGAAACACAGGAATTTATCGTGGTTCACCCAACCAATCTGGGCTATGTCCACCTAACATAGGCATCGGCAATTCTTTATTAATCAAACACGAGATTACATAAATCAAATCCTCACAAACTCTCACACCTAAAATAATCTGTATGGACATCTGATTTAAAGCAAAGAGAATCTAACTTCCTCATAAATCCTCTCACATCAAATTTAGGATGCATTAACTCCCTCCCAACAACCTGGAGCTAATCTAGCAACAAATTCCTATTGTTGTCACCTACTGAGATTTTTGCCTATTTTATTAAAACAGAAAATCTCAACAATCTCCACCTTGACAACAATTAGCCTGATGCCCTGTTCTTTATTGTTTTATCTTTTCTGCAAGCCAAGAGAAGCCAAACACTAGTGTAGCTTCTCTAACAAAACTGGTTTCGTGAACATGTCTGCACAATTCTCCGTTGTATGCACCTTTTCAAGAGAGACTCCCCTTTCAGTGATAACCTATCTTACAAAATGGTACTTTATCGGTATATGCTTTGATTTACTATGATAGGCCGGATTCTAAGCCAAATGTATTACACTTTGATTGTCACAAAATAACTTGATGTTGTCCTGCAACCTACCAAATTCACCAAACAAACCTTTCAACAAAATCGCTTCTTTGCAAGCATGAGAAGCAGCAATGTATTCTGCTTCAGTAGTGGATAAAGCAACAATGTTCTGTAGCTTTGACATCCAGCTGATAGCTCCACCTGCAAGAGTAAAGACGTACCCTGAAGTTGACATTCTCTTATCCAAATCACCTGCAAAATCGGAATCAACATATCCGCAAACAAATTCACTACTCTTATTGTAAGTAATACAATAACTACTTGTGCCTCTCAAGTACCGAAGCACCCATTTCACTGTTGACCAGTGTTCTTTACCCAGATTTTCCATGTACCTACTAACAACCCCAACTGCATGTGAAATATCTGATCGAGTACAAACCATCGCATACATTAAACATCCTACTACATTGGCATATGGAATTCGAGACATATAATATTTTTCTTCATCTGTATTAGGACATAAACTCGAAGAAAGCTTAAAATGGGAAGCTAAAGGGACTGACACAAGCTTCACATTATTCATACCAAATCTCAAAAGTATTTTCTCAATATACTTTTTTTGTGATAGCCATAGCTTACTATTGTTCCTGTCTCTGAAAATCTCCATGCCCAAAATCTGTCTTGCTACTCCTAGATCTTTCATATCAAATGTCCTTGCCATCTGAGCCTTCAACCTGTTGATTTCTTCTATGCTTTTGCTTGCTAAAAGCATATCGTCAACATACAATACCAAGATAAATGAATATGCCATTATTTAACTGTTTAAATAAACACAATGATTCATATTCACTTCTAACATTATTTCTGACTCAACATGAAAGAATCAAACTTCTATACCACTACCGAAGCGACTGCTTCAGGCCATATAATGACTTCTTGAGCCTGCAGACAAATTTCTCATTGTGATGCTGAACAAACCCTTCCGGTTGTTCCATATATATTTCCTCATCTAAGTCACCATGTAGAAATGTAGTCTTAACATCTAACTGTTGCAACTCTAAATCAAGCAAAGACACTAATGCTAACACTATTCTAATTGAAACAATTTTAACCACTGGTGAAAAAATCTCATGAAAGTCAATACCGGCTTTCTGAGAAAACCCTTTTGCAACCAGTGGCGCTTTGTACCTGTCTTCCGTATCATTCACACCCCGTTTCAGCTTGAAAACCCATTTACACCCCACAGTTTTCTTGCCTTTTGGAAGCTCAAACAAATCCCATGTGCCGTTATTACTCAAGGCCATCATTTCGTCCTTCATGGCTGCTTTCCACTTGTCACTTTTCGAACCTTCTATTGCTTCCTGATAGCACAGAGGTTCATCGTCATTAGCAGTAAATGCAACAGAAGTGACATAATCATCATACCTTCTCAGTCGCTGTTTGATTCTTGTCGACCTCCTTAAGGAAGTTTCTTGTGCTTCCTCTATTGGCTGACTACCATCTGTAGGAACTTCTTGCCGATCAGTATCTGAGACCTGTTCATGATCTAATCCTGAACCCTGTTCATGTTCTGATTCTGAGACCTGTTCATGACTAGTATCTGAACTATAGTCATCATGACTATCATTAGAAATGCTATCAAACTGAATGTGCTGAAAGTCAAATACATCATCTTGTTTCAATCTACTATCTACATCTAACTATATAAGAGAGGATTCATTAAACTTTACATCTCTGTTGATGATGATTTTGCAGGGAGTAGGATCCCACAATCTATATCCCTTTGTTCCAACACCATACCCAACAAAGATATACCTTTTAGATTTTGGATCTAATTTAGTACGCTGATGTTTAGGCACTAGAGCATATGCATCACAACCAAACACTCTGAGTTTAGAATAGTCACAAGGGTGTCATTTACATACCTCTTGCGGAATCTTGCAGTCTATCACCGTTGATGGAGATCGGTTTATCACATAACAAGTTGTTTCCACCGCTTCCGTCCACAACTCCTTTTGCAACCCGGCGTTACTCAGCATACTCCTTGCTCTCTCTAGAAGAGTCTTATTCATGCGTTCAGCGATTCCATTTTGCTTAGGAGTATAAACCGTGGTCTTATGTCTCTCGATCCCTGCATCCTTGCAATAGCTGTCAAACTCCTTGGAAGTAAACTCACCACCATTGTCAGTTCTTAAACATTTTATTGTTCTACCAGTGCTATTTTCTACCAATGCTCTAAACTGCTTGAAAACTGAAAAAACATCAGACTTTCTCTTCAACATGTAGACCCACACCTTCCTAGAAAAGTCATCAATAAATGATACAAAATAAGACGAACCACCATATGAAGTTGTAGGGGTTGGTCCCCAAACATCTGAATGGATATAATCAAGTATGCCTTTACTAGTATGTTTCCCTGTTTTAAACTTTTATTTACTTTGTTTTCCAAACAGACAATGCTTACAGAAATCTAACTTTCCAGACTTTAGATTTGGAAGTAACTTGCGATCAGCCAAAATTTTTAACCCTCTTTCACTCATATGGCCCAATCGTTGATGCCATAAGTGAATGGAACTACTGTCATGTTCAGACACCGTAGACACAAAATCTGACCCTGTACTTCCTTCTAATTGAAATAGATTTCCTACCTTCTTAGCTTTCATAACTAGTAAAATGCCTTTGTAAATTTTCATTACTCCACCTTGAATTACAGTTTTATATCCATTTGAATCAAGTGCTCCTAATGAAATCAAATTTTTTCTTAAATCT
>APFE031494791.1:0-33234 GCA_000404065.3 Pinus taeda
GAATGGGCTTTGAGTAGTCTGGAATATGAAAGGACAAGTCCTTGTCATATCCAAGACCAGTTCTGTGCTTGTTGTGGACAAGTTGTTCCCAAGGTCTGATGATGGGCTTGGAAAGTGCAAACTGAGTTTCTGCATCTGTATGTATAACTGCTGCTTTATTTGAATGAACTGTAACATTATTGACTTGCTGTTTATGGGAGTTTGTTTCAATCTTCTGAATAGAAACAGGTTCAGAATGATGACTCCATTGTTGTAGTTCTTCTTGTTGTAGCTGAGATTCAAGCTGCAAAAAATCGATCTTTTCTTGTACATTTTGCAAGCAAGTCTGAATTCTTGAGAGAGAGCCTTTGCTGATTTGTAATGTGTCATCAACAGTGGATTGTATAAGAGTTTTCATGAACTCTAATACTTCAGTAATTGTAGCCATTTTTCTCAATAGAAATGCACCACTAGAAACTTGTTTTGGAGTGAAAATGTACCCTAAATAATCACAATGCTTGCAACAAATAGCAGACAATCTGGTGCATATAATGTTGATATCACCCCAACAATTAAAGCAATCTTCTCATTAGAATCTGTTGAGAAAAACAAATTTGTTTGTTGCACATAAATTTATGCCCAAACTACACAATAGGAACAAGTAAATTGAACAAGCAGCAACTTTAAATTGAATTGGATCTTTCAAATACTCCTTCACTTTCTCGGCCAGTGGAAAAGAATAGTCAAATTCAATAGCGACTGATAATACATTCTTGTAGCTATTGATGATAGCATGTGGAGCTGCTGCAATTGTGGGATTACAGATCACATGGTTGAAATGATGGTCTCCCAGAACTATTACATATGCCTAGTGGTTAATTCATGCATCATATGATACTCTGTCTTCAAAATACAAATACCAAATATAGCCCAAAACAACCAACGCACAGTGTACGGAACCACACTAAAATGACCAATGCGCATATATAAACCAACTCAATATTGCAATAGCATGATGTTGGCCATTGGAGATTGAGAGTAGAAAGATATCAGAGTTTATATAAAACTCCGATAAATGGGATTCTTAGCGGAGCAAAATATATGGCAAATGAGTCCATTCGGGTTGTAATGAAATTTGATGGGTGGCGTCGTCTTTAGCCTTGAAGGATGTGACTCCGTCGATGAACGTGCTCTTTGTATCATTCTCTTCCGAGAAATACTCAAAACTCTTGTTTGAGATTCTGACTCTTTTCTAAGAAGAAGAGTATTTGGATTCGTCCCTCTGGTGCTTCGAAGGCAAGATGAATGTCATGTCCCGGTGGCACTTTATTTCTTGCAGCATGCATCCGAGGGAGCGAAACCTAAATGTATCCACAAGGCTTTGCTCATAAATCTCAAAGTATTGGTAACGCCCTTGCCCAACCTTGGTTGAGGTCTTTCGTTGAGGAAAATGACTATTGCATTGTTGATAGTGTAGGTCTGCACGCATGTGATGTCCAACACTTTTTGTATCTCTAAAACTCGTCTCACATCATGGTAGGAGGACTGTCTTATTTGTAAATGCATTCATAATAAGGAGGACTGCACAATGTGATGGTCCCTGTGGCGTGCTCGGCAATAAGTGCACAACGCCTCTGACCTTTTTTTTTCAACATAGAAATATCACATATACCATCGTTCTTCAAAATATATGTGTCAACGCCAAATGAATCATCGCAGGATACAAAGTTTAACTTACACCCCACGGTGATTCAACTTACTACCCACGGTATCCAACATACATATAAGAGTGACCAACAGTTATGTTCGCACAATTCCAGACATAGAAAGGCATACACTAGCATACAATCTCAATGTGCATAGTTAAAGCCACCATTCAGCGCAGGAGATTCAAGGAGATTCAACGTGTATGCACCAACTTATTTGTTTTCATGGACGACCACTCATCTTCCTTCACAGCTTGATTTCCTCTTGATGTGGAGACATCGTGTCTAAAACGACGCTCTCAACAATGGTTCACGGCATATGTCAATGGAACAATCCTCAAAGAAAACACTGCATAACCTTCAACATATTTTTAACAACTTCTCAATAGATTTAGGATCAGCGAACCTTCAAAAATCCATTCCAGGAATTAAACGTATGGAGACCTTTTATTTTGACTATGAATCGAATCACACCATTCTACTGCCTGTCATTCATTCCATTTTGTTCTAGAATATATCAATGTGCAGATGATAAATTCAAGTTACATATTTCGCGCACTCAATTAACTGTGGAGCAGTTTGGAGAGCAAACAATGAGTAACACAATGTTCCAGTGATTTGACTTTTGGTGAGAAGTGCCTGAGTTTAGGACACGACAGCCACAATTAGCGTACGTTCTGAAATGAATGGAAAAGTATCTAACTAAAATCTGGTTTGATACCCCTTTTTCGCATCTGTCTCCCACGCCTCAATGGTTTAGAAGGCCCGAGTTCGAATCTCGTAACAATGGAAGAGCTCTTCACAAGATTTATTTGCACAGAGTCCCGCCACTGGGCAGAACAATTATTTGCAATTGTGGCGTTCGAGAATTCTTTTATGGTGACAGTGGAGGAAATCGTGGTGGAAACAGTGGAGGAAACAGGGATGGAAATGAAGATGATGGAGCATTTAATGGCAGTAATCCTTTTGGGAATATATTTATAATATACTGTCAAATGCGTCCCAGGGACAAATTAGCAGTAACTGATAACAAGAATGCCACCAAGCGTCCAGTGCCACAGCAATCCAATTATTAAGAAAGCCGTGTATTCACTGGACTCCAAAGGGAAACAAGGTAAGTATGAAACGTTTATGTCAGGACAGCCACCAGAGAGCAATCAATGTATTCAGAAGAACGGGCAGAGGAACGTTTCATTTGTCAGGCGCAGGCTAGGCGAATATATTAAATCATGACTGAAATTTTTGCAGGGATATGACAGACTTGTCATCAGAGCGTATCTTGGACAGCGCTGGTCAGGACAGCATTTCTTTCAGGGACGTTCATAGGCAGTTAGGCAGAGAGCGCAGGTACTATGTTAGGCAGAGAGCGACAGCGCTTCTTTCAGGAACATTCATGGGCAGTGAATATGGCAGACAAGCGCAGGTCTGTATAAAGGAATATGGCAAAAATAAACTGCACAGAAAGGCCATAAAACAAATGGCTCAAAAATTATGCAGGCAGGAATACGCCTGCTCTGATACCATGTTAAACACACATGGGGAGCGAGAACAAATAGGAAAGATAAATCATGCAGTACAATTTTTATTGACAAATGATATACATTTATAGACTTGAGTGTCCCTTGATAAGATGCCCTTCCTTGACTTAGTCACCTTAGCTCTGATACCATGTTGAGAAATCTAGGGCGTAGAGATTAAGTGATTTCTCTTTGATTAGTAACTGCTTGTGAATGCTTTTTATTTTCTTAGATTAGGATCTTCCTTAGATTATTAGTGTTCTTTTTTTCATCAAACAGCTACCAATGCATAAACCATAAAGAAACAAGAGACACGGAATATAGGCTATCAGCGAGGGCCAAAACCTCTCCTTCTTAAGAGGAAAACTCGAACAAATTCTTCTTCTTATAGAGATTCCAATTGATGAATACCAAGACCAAGACCCTTGACCTATTTTCCACTCCAAGACGAAGACCAAAGCTGCCTTGATGAAGTCTTTCTTCCTTGAGTCAACGATAGTCAACCTTCTTCTTCTTCCTTCTTCTCCTCTTTTCTTCAATTTCAGCTACTTCAGACCTTCAGTAGTTTCAACCTCCTTGAAATAGGCCTTCTTTGCATGGTGACTCCCTCTAGCTTACCTCGGCTTCCTCTTAACTTTGCTCTGCTTCCAACTCGGCTGCTCAATAGGACTGTAATTCCTTTCGGTTCCTTATGCTGCAACTGAACTCTTACTTCCTCACACGTGTAGAGGAAAACAACCCAAAAACAGACTTGAAAAGGAGCTCAATTGATACTTTTCTTCCCTTCGCTTCATAATAGGCTTCCTTAACGAACTTCGCACCTCTTTATGTTTCAGACCTTCGCTGAAATCATCACCGAAATTCACTGCCTAAAATGATGTCGAGTTGCCCTATAAATAGTTGTTGGAGCCTGTAATAAGCCGACATGACTTGGACATGAGCCGACGTGTCCTTTGAAGAGAGATTATTATTTCTTTGAAGCCGACTTGAAGGGAGATACTTGTGATTGTCTTGGAGGGCTATTTATACTTATTTAATGACTCATACAAAATCTAACATGCCCAAGAAGGGTCCTTCATACATGACATAGACTCAAATTGACTTTTATGACTAGATGACAAACCCTAAAAGCTCACAATCGGAGCCATCACTAAAATAAAATTCCTTGCTCATGAAACCCATGAGACAAGCATTACAATAATAATTTTATTTTTCTTCTTTTCATCAACTACATAAAATCACAATTACAGATGTCATTATGAACACCGAACATAGTTACACTTTTCAACACTTTTCTTGCAGATCTAAAGGAGGATAAGGGTTTGGTGTAGATCTATCTGTAAACATTTTTGCAAGTGGATTTGTCTCAAAATCAAAGGGAAAATCAAATTTGTTTAAGGAAAAACTCTCATCTAGCCTAAATGGCTAGGGCCTTTTGGGTACAACGAAATTCTTGGAGATCGTTTATTATTTTTGAGCCCTCCACCTTCAGGCTACAAGCTATAGAGGGCTCTCCCTCTCATCAAAATCTAGATCTTTAAGGGGTTTTCCATCCATAAAAAGAATTTACAAAATTTCTTAAGTTATTTTCTCAAAATCTTTTTGAAGGATCTCACCTTGGGGTTTCATCGTTTTGCAAATCCATAGATCATCTTTTTTGGCGAGGCCGCAAGCAAAATAGGCATCAAATCACCTAGCCACAAGCCTAGAAGGGCTTGATCCTTTCAACTTGATGATTGTTTTAATTAACCCTTGTATTTTGCAGAGAAATCGATTTTTTTAAGGGTTTTTTCCATCAAGGTTTTGTTATAAATCACATACTTGGAGGCTCGGTTATAAGATCACATTTTCTCAAGGATGCCGCAAGCCTTTTGGAAGCATTTTTCTCCTAGTTCATGGCTCAAGAAAGCCATCTTTCATTCTCATATTTGAAACCTTTCTTGCTTCGAGAATTATCAAAAATTTTAAGCGGTTAGTGCTTAAAAATTCTACAAATTGATTACAAAAATTAATTCAATTTTTGGGCCTATTTCTTTGCAAGGCTGTGACCATTTTAGGCCTCCTCTTGGTCTTGGCCATGAGTTTTCAGATGTCATTCTTCATCTTTGACAGGGTCATATCCCTTTGACGGGTGTATCCTTAATCAATTATTTAGTGTTAAGAAACACTAAATAATTGGTTAAGTTTTTCTCGCACACATCCTCCATAGCTAGAGTGGTGCTCAATGGTGAAGTCAAAGGTGAGTTCTAGTGTATAGATTCAATGGAAATTGTCATACTAGATCATGTCTAAAGTTTCACCGAATTTGGTGGTGTCTAGAGGTCAATTTTAATTGTCAAAATTCCCCTTTTGAAATGGGATTTTTATGTAATATTTGATGTAAAGATGTAAAAAGTGTTGTCCATAGAAGTTATCAGGGGTATGAGTACTTAAATTTAGACCTAAACTCCTAAACTTTCTATCTAGACACACTTTGAGGGTGGAAACTATGTTTAAAGTTTTAAACCCCTAGAGATTCATATTGAGCTCTTTCTTTGTAATTCTTTGCTTTAAGACATAATAAAAGAAGGCCACCACTGAAAGTTGGACAGGAGATGTAGCCCTGGAGGATAGGGTGAACTCCTTATTAATTTCTTGTGTTATAATATTTGCTTACTGTGTTTCTCTGCTGTCTTTCATTTTCAAGTGTCTATGTATTTGCAATCTAATCGATCCGTTGCTTAAATAACCTAGACACACACCAACACATGAGTTTGTAATACCTCCATTTAATAATTCTTAACTGAGATCACTCATAGGATGATTATCAAATCATTGGAGAGGAGATTGTTGGAGTTTGCGGTCATTTCCAGCCATAGTTCAACCGGTTCAAACCTCCAGGAGGACGTAATGCTAGAATTTTCTCTACTTGGTTATGGGGGGTCTGCAAGGGGAATTTTAGCAGGAGAAATTAGGAGAGAATTTCTTGATATTGGACCAAACATCGTGGGGAGTGTCAGGGTTGGAAATTGTTGCTCCAATGAAAACCAACTTCGGTATTTCTAGGGCCTGTGCAATCCCTTCTTGGGCATAAATTCACGCAGTTGTTTGCTAGCTAGGTTGTGCAAGGATTGAGAAGTAATTCACTCTCATCTTCCGAGAGAATTTTGCAGGGAGCTCTATAGTCTCTGGGGGGAGGAATCGGGACCAGAATTGCAACAATGGCTTGACGAGGACGCAGAACTGGCAAAGGAGGGTGTAGCACAAAATTGGGTAATTTTAGGAGGTCAGATCAGCCTGAAACATTACTGGGTTTTGCTGGCCTAGCATCAAGGAGCCTGCTCCTAATTTTGCAAAATTTTTGGAGTTTTGGTGCCCCAAACAGCATAAAGTTTATGTAGTTAATTGCAGCCATATGGGAGGAGTGAACTTAAATTTGGGGTCCTGGGTGGTCGGTAAATTTGCCCAAACCCTTTTTGGTGTTTTGTGGGTTTTATGTGCGGAGACTCCAACAAAAATTGCAGAAATTTCTAGGCACTTTTGAGGGGTCAAATACGGGGTTGTTTCCAGTTGCAACAACAGTTTACACCATGCAGGGCGCAGTTTCTTCTAGGAACTTCTCTGGCACTTGGAGCCATTGATTTGACACCTGGGTTTGGCCTTGCTTGTTGTAGCAAGCCCAGGTTTCTCTTATCAGAATTATTGTACTCATAATTTGTTATATTAATAGAATGGCTTAGAGTTATTGCCCACATTTCAGTGTTTATTTGTGTATGGTTGTGAATGCTCAAATTTTATAGATGTAGTTAGTTCTTTGCTTTTGTTATCTACTGTATTTTTCCATTTGCGAGAAAAGGGGCAACAAAGATAAATAGAAGGAAGAGGCACCATTTTGGGTTCTTTTTGACAAATTGAATTTTTGATTTAGAGTACTCTTGCACTGCTTAGACAAGACTACCGGTATTACTTAGCACAAGGCGATTTTTGGGCAAAGATCTCAGCTCTCTCTTTGGGGGGTTGAGTGCCACCCTAGGAGAGAACGTCAGAGCTTATTGGAGAGGAGATTGTTGGAGTTTGTGGGTCATTTCCAACCATAACTCAGCCAGTTCGAACCTCAAGGAGAACACAATGCTAGAATTCATTTTGCTTGGGTGTAGGGTCTGCAAGGGGAATTTCAACGGGAGAAATTAGGAGAAAATTCCTGGACATTGGACCAAACTTCGTGGGGAGTTTCAAGGTTGGAGATTGTTACTCCAAGTGAGAACCAACTTAGGCATTTCTAGGGCCTACGCAGTCCTTTCTTGGGCAGAAATTCATGGAGTTGTTTGCTCGCTAGGTTGTGCAAAGGATTGAGGAGGAATTCACCCTCATCTTCCAAGAGAATTTTTCAAGGAGCTCTACAGTCTTTAGGGGAGGAATCGAGACTGGAATTGCAGCAATGGCTTAAGGGAGATGCATAACCAGCAAAGGAGGGCGTAGCACAAAATTGGGTAATTTCAGGAGGTCGGAATCAGCGTGAAACATTTTTGGGTTTCGTTGGCCTAGCATTAAGGAGCCTGCTACTAATTTCGCAAAATTTTTGGAGGAGTTTTGGTGCCCCAAAAAACAAAAAGTTTATGTAATTAATTGGCAACCAGTTGGGAGGTGAGGGCTTAAATTTGGGTCTTGGGTTGTCGGTAAAATTTGCCCAAACCCTTATGGGGTTTTTGTCGGTTTTATGTGGGGAGCCTCCAGCAAAAATTTCAAAAATTTATGGGCACTTTTGACAGGTCACTATCAAATACATGGTTATTTCCAGATGCAGCAGCTGCCAACAGTTTACACCAGGCAAGGCGTGTTGATTTTTGGGTAGCATCGGATGTGCTCTAGCTCCGAAACTTTGTGGAGGGGCTAGAACACATGAGATCTCCAAGACCCAGAAATCATTTGGTGAAATTCCACTCAGATTGTATTTTATCAAAACAATTAATATTTTTAATGGGGTTCCTAAGACTAAACTTAGGAAAATTAAAATATTAACAAGTATTAATGAAAATATGGGTGAGAAGCTTCTAAGAGATGAGGATCAAGTCTAATTTAATCTTAGTCGTTGATTAGAGACTTAATCTCAGCCGTTGATTTCTCAACAGGAAAAGTATAATGGAAGCTTGTGGTCAGTTGGAGAAGACAGAGAGAATGAGGAAATCGATTTTCTAAGGTGAGAAGTTTTCAGGAGGTAAATCAATTAGGGAGATCTTGCAGCTGAGGGGCAATGATAGTTCGAGAATACGGACAAAGAGGCGGAGAGAAACTTGTGAAGGCAACGCAGTAGCCGAAAGAGCTGACGTTGACCCAATCTGGGCCCACGCAGCCTTGACTCAGAGCCAGGAGGGCTAGCGCAGAGGAAGAGTTGTCTTCCACGCAGCAAGTCGAGGAACTGCTAGAAACTGTCGAAATAGTCAGGAAAGCTGACGCAGTGGGCAGAAGTGTTGACACAGAGCCTCAAAGAGCTCCACGCAAGCCCACGCAATTACTGCAAAGGGGAAACAAAGTTGTAGCAAGGGCCAGCCAGTTTTGTTGCTAGATCAGCCGGATTCTGCCGGGTGACGTGTGTTAAAACTCACTCAAATTCTTTGCCATTGTATTTCTCTATCACTAGTTTGTTGCGAGAGAAACCAGCATTTGTATTCAGAACTTCTACTTAATAATAGAAAACCCTCAGAGCTGCCACACTGGTTTTCCCGCATTGGGTTTTTCCAAGGACATTTAGTTCAAAAATAAGTGTGTCCTTTGCATGATTGTCTCATTTATTTTTCAATACTTGATCTGTATATTGGTGTAGGCTGCAGTGTATTTGCATTTAATATTTTCAGAATATTTCCGAAAATAACTTGTTAAATGAAGAACACAAGTAGATAATGCAAATTAGTTTACTGCAGTAGGATTTCTAACTTGTTCGATTCAAAAATTTTCACAGGGCACAGTCTCTTCTAGGAACTTCTCCGACACTTGGAGCCATTGATTTGACAAGTGGATTTGGACTTGTTTGCTATAGTAAGCCCAAGTTTCCCTTATCACAATTATTGTACTCATAATTTATTATATTAATACAATGGCTCAAATTTTTTGGCCATGAGTGAATTTTATAGTTGTAGTTAGTTTTTTGCTTTTGTTATCTACTATATTTTTCCATTTGGAACATTACACAGTTCTACTTCCTTTTCCATTCTCATAAACAATGTAGCCTCACCTTTTTTCAATGGATCTCAGGGTCTTTGTCAAGGGTGCTCTCTTTCTCCTCTTCTTTTTCTTCTGGTAGCAGAGAGCCTTAGCGAACTCCTCAAACATGCCCAAGACTCCAGCCCTTTTAGAGGCATACAGATTAGGGAAAATTGCTTCTTGATTCACTTCTTGTTCATAAGACGATATCCTTATTTCTGTGAAGCCTCTCACTAGTTTATCAGATCCATAAAGATATCCTTGAGGAGTTTGGTTTGGTTACAAGAATGAGGATTAATAAGGAAAAGTCCACACTTACATAATGGGATCTCTCCAAAAAACTTCAAAATTAGATTGTGGACATTTTAGAGGCTTGGAATGATACACCTGCTGAAGAATTTAAATAACTAGGTTTCTCCCTTACGGCAAATGAGTACCGTAAAATTAAATCCAATTGGTTCTGGCTTTTGGCAAAAATAGAGAAGAGAATAATGATATGGTGCCACAAATATCTTTTTCGTACAGGTCAGTTGGTTCTCACAAAATCAATTATTGAAGTTGTTCCAGTTTTATGGACCACTCTAGCTTGGATCCCCAAAGGGATTGTGGCCAAAATCAAACAGATCCATTTGCATTTCCTGTCGACTGGGAAGGAAGACAAAAATCCTTTTGCGCTTACATCCTAGAAACAAATCACTGTTCCAAAACATCAGGGTGGATGGGGCTCAAAAGATCTGTCTTAGTTCTCTATTTCTCTGGGAGCTAAGTGTGGATGGAGGCTTATTCAAGGAGTGGGCTATTTGGCACATTGCATGCATAAAAAATATATTGGCCCCAGATCCATCTTATAGACTGGATCAAGGACCCCATTAGGATCCATAAGGGGGGTTCCATTTTTTGGAAGCCATTGTAAATGCCTTCTTTCTCATTGGGCAAGGCTTATGTTGGAATGTGGGGGGAGTTCAGTTTTCTAATTGCCCTGGTGGGGGGGCCACCACACTACATGATTCCAAATATAATTTGATTCAACATCTGAACAATCGCGGCATATATTTTTTAGCAGCAATCTCTAAGCACTTGTCGGGTTTGGGACCTCAGGTGTGGACAAACAGTCGTGACTTGGGACTAAATGAACAACAGGCTATTCTTTGGGAGCGGTATACCCAAGCCTTATCATATTCACATGTTGCTATCTCAGATCAGCCTGACACTCTAGTTTGGACACACACCAATTCTGGATGTTACACACCAGAAGGCAGGGTATGCTTTGTTAGCACAAGCACATGCAGTGGTGAGGGGAATCTCTCTAGAAAATGCAATGCCCCGCAATAGCTAGACCTTTCATGTGGCATACGTTACAAAATAAGGTCCCTACCTGGGATATGTTGATTTTCAATAGCATTGGATGTGCTCTAGC
This sequence comes from Pinus taeda, assembly GCA_000404065.3. Classification (NCBI taxonomy): domain Eukaryota; kingdom Viridiplantae; phylum Streptophyta; class Pinopsida; order Pinales; family Pinaceae; genus Pinus; species Pinus taeda. The sequence continues at coordinate 10,797 of APFE031494791.1, forward strand.
TCTGAAATTTTGTGGAGGGGCTAGAACACGAGATCTCCAAGACCCAGAAATAGTTTGAAGAAATTCCACCCAGATGAGGAGTTATTAAAATAATTAATATTTTTAATGGGTTCCTAAGTCTAAACTTAGGAAAATAAAAATATTAATGGGTATTAATAAAGATATGGGTGAGAATCTTCTAAGAGACGAGGATCAAGTCTGTTTTAATCTTAGCTGTTGATTAGAGACTTAATCTCGGTCGTTCATTCATCAACAAGAAAAGTATAAGAAAAGACTTGAGAGCCATTTGGAGATAAACCGGGCAAAATTACTCAGCGCCCCGAGGGAAATCGATTCTCAAGGAGAAGGAGTTCAATTTCAGAGGGAGAGTTGCAGGGTGAAGGAAGAGGAGGGCATTAGCAGCAGCCAGTGACTGAGGAGGAGGTGACGCAGGGCATTCGAGAGACAGTGCAGAGGGAAGAGTAGGGAGACAGCTCCATTGGAGATGCGGTCCTCACGCAAACTGACACATAAGTAACGTAGAGGTGGGTGAAAGTCTCCAAGTGTCAAAACTTCTCCAAGAGGAGGAGAAATTTTGTCTTAGGTGTTTTCTCTAAAAAGTGTCTCAGCACCGATTTTCCCACATTGGGTTTTTCCAAGGACAATTGTCCAGAAACAACTATGTTGATGTGATTGATTCTTGTGCTTGTATATCACTGTTATTTTCTCACGGGGGACTTCAATGCTCGGACCAAAGACCTCCAGACTCCTATGCACGAACAGACAAAGGATATATTTTGCACTCAGGGGATTGACCCGACCACGATCGGCATGCATCGGACCTCCGAGGATCACTTGGGACCCACCACAGCCTATGGGAGATATCTTCTACAGTTGGGAGAATCTCATGAGTTGGTAATTCTGAATGGCCTATCATGTTTCCCATCCTCGCACTTCTTTACCTACAGACCATTTGGAGGCGGAACAAGTGTGGTTGACTACATTATTGCAAATCTAGATCTCCTCCCTTCAATCAAAAATTTCTCAATCACCCCCATCCCTCTCGCAGATCATGCACTTCTCTCACTCTCTCTACAGTTTAACCTACCAAATCCATCTCCTACTCTTCCCCGCAGCCCTCCCAGAACAACCTTCCAATTTGAGGAGGGTGACCCTAATCTCTTCTCCTCTATCCTCATACAGACACTCCCATCGGAGTCCTAGTTCGCCTCTCTCAACTCTGCCAAGGACAAATACCAGTGCTCTCATATGCAATCTGGTAAGCTACGCTCCAATCCTTCCCTCATTCTACCCGTACCGCCACCACCTCCCGCAAACTGGGAAATTTCCCTATGAATAAATGGTATGACCAGAAATGCAAGTCTATGCATCAGGACCTCCGATACGCATTCTGGAAATCCTTACCAACATACCTAGACCTCTGTTCAGCCTACCGTCGCCTCCTTCGCCGCAAGAAGTGCCTTTTCATTGCCCATAGGAGACAGGTTCTTTCTTCTCTCCTCCTTCGCTCCCCTAAAGATTTATGGGGGACCATCCTCTCCCGGCGCTCTCCTACCCTAGTCGACCTTGATCCTGCCTCAATGTTCTCTCACACATCCCAGCTGTATGACATTCCTGGGCAGCCTCTGATTCAGGTTACTTCCCTCCCACCTCCTGCCACCTTTTCTCCGACAAAGATACCAGAGAGGCAATATGGACAATGAATAGCAGCAGGGCAGCAGACGAAGAAGGCTTCCAGGCAGAATTCTTCAAGCATGGACTTAGCCCCCTAGTAGGATATTTGGTGGACCTTTTCAACCAAGTGGTTCGGGATGGATTTCCGGATGGTTGGTCACACCACATTCTCTACCCGATCCACACGTCAGGGCCTACTTCCGACCCCAACAACTACAAGACAATCATGGTTGGGCACACATTTTCCAAGCTATATCCTACAGCACTCCACAGGACACTCTCCCATTTCCTTCAACAGAGACAACTCAGGGCCAAGGGCCAAGCAGGATTCCGCCCAGACCACCAGACGATCGACCGCATCCTTACTCTTTGTGCAGTGATCGAGGAGGCTAAGCATCGATCCTCTAAAGTGTACTGCTGCCGTGTAGACTTCTAGAAGACCTTTGACTCAGTCCCGAGGGAAGATCTTTTCCAGAGGCTAAGAGAGATTGACATTTCCTCGACTCTCCTGACAGCTATCATGCGCCTCTATGAGGCCGTCCTTGGCCATCTCCGCACAGTCGAAGGAATGTCGGATTTCATCCGAAGCACCATTGGAGTCAAGCAAGGATGCCCCCTTTCTCCTACTTTATTTGGGACCTATATCAATGAGCTTAAGTCCTTCCTCCTGGAGCATATCCAAGATACAGATGGGTGTCTTGTTCACCAGGTCCTGATTTCCATCCTCCTCTTTGTAGACGATATTGCCCTTATTGCCTCCTCCCAAGAAGGCCTTCAGAGACAGCTGGATGCTCTCACAGCTTTTTGTGACCGGAGACATCTAACTATGAACTTGGGTAAAACCAAAGTGATTATCTTCAATGGAGTCAAGAAAACCTCGGACTTCCACTTCCTATTTAAAGGAGAAGAGATCGAGATTGTCAGCACCTATACATATTTGGAAGTCTGCGGCCAGCCCTTCAGCCTCAGATCAACAAAGGGTATGGCTCCCTAGCCCTTCTAGAGAGGCAGTGTTTCCAGTACCATTTCCAGGACATCTCATCCAAAATGAGCATCATGGACACTTTGATTCGCCCCATAGTGCTTTACGGCTCAGAGATTTGGGGTCCTTCTCTCCTAGAGTCAGATTGGGCTTCAGCGGAGCGGGTCCAGACCCTCCTTTTGCGTCGTTTCATTAGGTGCAAGCAGACAGTTCCTCAGCACATCATTCTAGCAGAGTTTGGGGCTCAACCTTTCCGCCTAGAGGTGATATTCAGGTTAGTGTCGCTCCTACACAGGCTCCGAGGCCTAGCAGACATGAGGAAGGGTCGTGACAGATACCCATATTTAGCATATTGCTCCTCGGAGAACATCGCCCGTATGCAGACAAGCCGATCCAAATGTTGGTACACCGGTGTGACAGAGCTTTTGGAAGCTTCAGGAATCCAGATTGACCATCTCCCTCCTTTTCAGTACTCTCTGAATGCTCCAGGCCACCTCCTTCCTAATCAGCAAGAGCTAAATAAAATCATTAAGGAGGATATTTATAGACGATACATTCAGAATACATGGACCAATCCTCCCAATGGGTTGCGTCCAAAAATGGCCTTCTACGCGGAGCATTGCTTGGAGATCAGGGATGGGCTCATCATCAGACCCCAGTACACGTTTCATTATTGGATGCATGCCCTTAGAATCCCCCTCGGGCAACTCAGAGTTGGGTCTCACAGACTCCGGGTGGAGACACATCACCACATCGATAGGGCAGATAGGATTTGCCAGCTCTATCACTTATAGGAGATAGAGACAGAGACACACTTCATCTTCGGATGCCCTGCTTACTACGAGATTCGAGGTCGTTTCCATTGTCTCTTCAAGTCTTCTCAGACTTTAACCAACTTCCTCAGATATGTTAATCCGAGATGCCTTGCACTTTATCTCCAAGAGGCCTTCAGATTTCATGCCCGCTTTCTTCAGCCCCCCACCAGATTGGACACCACACAGAAGATCACGGACTTCTTTAGGGCGCTACCATCAGCGCGAGGCACCAAAAGAACCATTGATCGACCCACAGACACTAAGACCAGATCAATGCAGTCGCGAGGGGGCCGACCCACCAGACTGCACCAAAACTCCAAGATTGGATCCACCCCTGTGAGGCGCCCTAGAACCTCCAAGCGATAGCAGCGACAACCCAGTATGCCTACTGGACAGCAGACTTTGACAAGCTTCTCTCAGTTTTCTTCTCTCAACCTCGGATGTTAGGAGTAGGAACTAGACAGGAGACTCCTTCCCTACTTCTTCTTCTCCTTCTTCTTCTTCTCTTTCTCTGCTTCATCGCCATGATTTGTTTCGAAGTCGAGAGCTTCTAGCTTCTACATTCACATTTACTTAGATTATTGATGTATTTTATGTTGTTTAAAAGAAATGTTAAATGGGATTGTTTGGTCCACCGGCTTGGCATGATGTAATCATTGTAACCGACAGTCCCGTTGACCTATTATGGTCACTTGTTGGACATTAATAAAATTATCTTATCTATGTAATTATGTGATAACTGCAGTAGAATTTACTTTAATGTTTACTGAAGGGTTTCATAAATAACTTATTGTGAGAAATAAGTAGGTGAAATAAATCAATTACTGCAGTAGAATTTTGTGTTAGAAATTTTCACATGGTATCAGATGAGAGATCAGGCAACAGGATTGAAGAATCTGCTATGAGTCAGGAGCATGATGTCGAGGCACCAACTCAAGGGGACTCACGCAGATCTCCAGAGAAAGAAGAGAAGAGGTAGAAATTGAATCAGACTGCGGAGAAAGGATATCTCATAGGATATAGCGGGAATACTAAGGCATATAGAGTTTATCTTTCGGGGAATGGAAAGATCGTAATTCGATGGGAGGTAAAGTTCATGGAGGACAGATCCTTCAGAAAATCCCAAGAAATGTCTTCCAAAGAGAAGTAAAAGGATGATCTGTTGGTCCAACCACTTCGACCAGCATAAACTAGTGCTAGTATTTCTCCTAAAGACAAAATTCCAGAGGTGGAGCCTCAGGAAGAGGAGCAGATAGGTATACCCACTACCAGTGGTAGAACGAGCCAGGAAATTCAACAAATACTATGAGATGCAGAGGATTTTGTCGGGGCGCCCAGGAACGAGAAAAGGGAGCGTAGACAGCTAGACAGATACCAAGCCTTGGTGGCTCTGGTTGGAGAACCCTCTAGTTTTCAGGAGGTTGTTCAGCATCAAGTATGGGTAGATGCTATGGTGGAGGAATACAGTTCCATAATGGTCAATGATGTCTGGGAAGTGGTACCTAAGCCTCAAGACAGATCAGTTGTAGGGTCGAGATGGCTCTACAAAGTCAAATACGCTGCAGCTAGTAGTGTAGAAAAATACAAAGCCATGTTTGTGGCTAAGGAGTTTGCTCAGAAGGAAGGGATAGACTATGAAGAAACCTTCACCCCAGTAGCCAGGTATACTTCTATTAGATCCGTGATATCTCTTGCAACTCAGATGGGGTGGGAGATTCACCAGATGGATGTCAACACGGCGTTCTTGAACAGGGTGATAGAAGAAGAAGTATTCATTGAACAACCAGAGCGTTTAAAGACACATGAGAAGGAATCTCATGTATGCAGATTGAAGAAAGCTCTGTATGGGCTTAAACAGCCATCTACAGCACATATGTGGCGATTTTATGCTAGTTATTAACTGGATGAAAGGACTCTTCAGAATGAAAAATTTCTCCTTGCAACCTCTCTTCAAAAATATACAGGATGATTGCTCAATTTTCTGATGACTCCTTTGATCATGTCTAAAGACACAGGAACCAAGAAGTTGACTGCCTCTCAAAGCTGGGTTTGGCGTTGGACCATGGCACTTGGAAGATCCTCAAAAAAACAGATGATAATCAGGAAGAATCCTTCCATGTTCCTTGGCCTCATTAGGTCCTATATGAGTTTCACATACAGATTCCACTTCTTTGCCGACTTTCCTTTCTACAGGCTGTTCTATGCTCCTATCTGGTTGTAAAAAGTTAAAAAGTTAACTCATGGTTTTATTATTTCAGACATATGACAGCAGTTTTTTTGGACAATTTTTTGGAGACTGTATTTCTGAAGCATTTTTGTGCTATATATATGTATCTGACTTTATATATTAATAGAAAATCTAGATTTTTTTCCTTGGAAGAACAAATAAAATAAAAATTCCAATACCAAGAGTTTCACAAATAAATGGATATCTAACATAACCCATAACAGATCATATTTACATATCAATTTCTACTAGGAGAGAGAACTTAGCCAAGCTTTCAACAAAAGTATGCCAAGATATATCATGGCTATCCTTGACACCCTAAGAATCAATATTACCAGAATAATTCACATCATTGAAATGCATGATGTTCATACTAAATAACAACTAAGTTCATGCAAATGAGGCTAAATCCTTGTCAATATATAACATGAATTATTCACCCTAAACCCTAATAATGGCCACATAAGCCACAAATGTCCACAACACTTGGTCCATACACCTGCATAAGTTGGGTTACATTTGCCCCAAGATGGATCCAAACAGTTGCATGATGCCTCATTCAATTGGTTAATTGGCCCCTTCAATCAGTTGACTCTCCATTAGTCGACGTTGGTCAGCATTGTCGATTATAACAAGTTGGGTTTACCAGCATCGTAAGATTCCAACAAGACAAGTTTCAAAAGTTGGTGTCCAGGAAAATAAATGGCCATTGAGGGCATCATAATAAAAAAATGCCGATGTTAAATGGGTGCCCTATTTTGCTAAAAAGGGAGTAGGTAAAAATTAGATGAGACAAAAAAACTGAGCTAGAATTTCTCTATTCCAAAATGGCCAACACCTATCTTAATCCTTTGCAACCAAACCTAAGGGAAATTTGTACCATAAAACTATGCTTACAAGAGAAGTGAATTTAGTTTGTGAAATTATTCTCTTCTGCTCTACTTCTATCGCATGCATTTAGGATCTAAAACCCAGCAATTTGAGTGTTCTTGATCCACTCAATTACTCTGCTACTACATAGGCTCAAGGGCATGCATTTCAAGGATCTTACATTAGCTCATTATAATTGTCCACCCTTAATTGTGATTCTACTCATTTTTTATGCTTCTAGTGCAAAAAGTGATCAAACTAGCATTTTTTTTACTAGCATGTCCTACAGAATTCAGGAAAATTCTCATTCCCTATGCATCCTGTTGTCGCACAGAGTGTCTAGGCACCGCGACAACACTCAAACCGAGGATTGTCACCCTGATCCCCGATCTCTCCGTTTAAGGCGTCTCCCTATAGCAAGCTAAGGGGGTAGACCCTATGAGATAAAGGAAGACCAACTGGGAACCAGCTGGGTTGGGAGACACAGCAGAGGGAACAAACACTTAATCGATTTTAGAATTTGATTAGATCTTTAAATGCTTAAGACTAGTGCCTTATGGAGTTACTGAAAACCAAGTAATTAATAAACTGTTGCTGCTTATAAAGTAATTTAATGATTGCTTGAAAATATTTACAAAATATCAAACATGTCACGAGCATTATATAATCCAAGCGGTGATTAATTTCACCAGATGCAAAATATTCAATAGATGCGCAATGTTCTAGCAAATAAATTTCAAAAGATCAAATACTTTCAAGAAACCATGAAATTTTAAATGCTAACCAGCTCACAAAATGATTCACCACTTTTCAATAGCTAATCTTTAAATAAACATTTAAGCGCATTTAACTATAGAGAAGTGGAACATAAATACCACAAAAGACAACAATATGAATTTTCAATTTTTAGTTAATCTTTTCAAAAAAAAATCATTTTTATATATTTTTTATATTTTTATAAAATTCTGAGTTTAAAATAAAACAAAACTAAAATCTAAATAAATAAAATTTAAATCTAAATGAAAATAAAAAATCTAAACTATAAAACAAAATTCTAAATAAAAGCCTAAGGATTAACTTTTTATGCTTTTGGGATTTATTTTTTTTATATTATTTTTAAAATCAAAATTTAAACAAAATTAAACTAAACTTAAATAAATCTAAAATCAAAACAAAAAAATTAATAAAAAATTGAAACCAAAACATTAAAACCTAAACCTTTTATGATTTTATATTTTTTATTTGAGTTGATTTTAAATAAAACAAAACTAAACTAAAAAAGAAAGTGTTTAACTTTAAACTAAATGAAACTTAAAATAAACAATAAATATATACAATTAAAATGAAATTCTAAAATAAAACAAAACCACAAGAAGATTATTAAAAAAAAAAAACTAGCCTAAAACATTAAAATCGAAATGCTAACTAAAACTACCCTCATACATACACAAATATAAAAAAAGGGCTCGATTTAATTCCAAAACTAAAACCTAAACGTATCAAACCAAAATGCTCTGAGTGTGTTTGCAGGTATGCGTTGACGGCTGAAGAGAATAGCAAAATGAGGATTTGATGAACTGCGTGGAGAGAGGATAACGGAAACAGCTACGGATCTGGAGTAGCAGCAGCGAGGAGAAGCAAGATTGGTTTGTTTTGCAAGTTGTGTAGACGAGGGACAGAGTAAGAAGCAGCGTGGAGCAGGAGTTTGATGCAACGCGCGGATTATCATAGGGAAAGCATGAGGCAGTGACGGTGGAATGGAAGCTACGTTTGAGGGTTAAGGATAGCGGATTCTCTTTGCAGGTCGAAGATGCTGGAGAAATTTAGCTGCGGCAAGGAGAAATAATGTAGCATTGAATGATTCGCGAGGAGTGAAGGAAAGCATGGAATGAACAACGGATAGGCAGATAGCAACATAAAAATTTAAGAAAACGCAGGCACAGGGTGGAGCTGACTGTGTGATGGGTGGTGGCGTAACCCAAATAAAAGAAAATTGTGTGAATTGGATAGTAGAACACTGCGTGGAGGCTCAATGAGGAATGTCGTAGAAATTGACAGCCACGGGCAGCGTATGAAGCGTGGATTGAGCTGAGTGAGAGTTGAGGGGATGGTTTAGCTGTAAGGGAAACAAGGATGAGGACGGCGTGAAGAATGTGGGAAGAGCAGCGAAAGAATGGTGATGCGTAGGATGGATGCCGCATTGAAGTTTTGAAGGGTTTCGATGGAGGAAACTGTAACAAAGGGCGTAGATAGCGCAGATATCTTTGCCAGCGTGGAAGGGTTTGAGCTTTTAGACAGCGTAGATGGTTTTGCTTGCAGGTGATGGCTAATTGGGCATAAATGGGCAGCATGAGAATGAAGGATTTGATGGCCAGTGCTGCAGCTTGAGGGACGCCTGGAGGGGTTTCGAAAAACGCAGGTACAGCAGCCTGGGCAGCGCATAAATGAAACCGGTGGCTCAGAAACCCTTGAACAAATGATTTTTTAGAAAACTTAATTAAAATCTTAAATCTTTCTGCTTTAGATTGCTTGATGAAAACCTTGCAAAATCTTCCAGATATGAAGTAAATATTCCTGCCAAAACTGAACCTGAGGCCAGATCTTACCCTCCAGGGCCTAGATCTGGCTTCAGACAAAATGTTTTCTTCCAATCTACAACCTGCAATAACAAAAACTGAAAACCCAGAAATAAAATGCACAAGAAACAAAACTAAGACCCTAAAACCAATTAAACAATTACAATATTTACAGCTTAAAGGCTCTAAATAGCCAGATTCGTCAGTATGCCACAGAAATATTTTCAGAATTTTAAATTTACTGAGATGCTTCAGAAAACCCCTCATGCATTCACAATAAAAATTCAAATCATAAGCCCAGGGTCAAAACTAGCTGGGCTCTTCAGAAAGTGCTTCTCACGAGTTGGTTGGTTCAGTTGAGAACTTCCCCAAACGCCCGTTGATCTTCGAAATATAGATTTTCCTGCACAGCTTACTTCAACCATTAACAAAGAGGGAGAAAACGATACTAAAATCCAGATCTAATGGAGATATCTACCATCATATTCAGAAATTTAACTACCATTCAAACGCTAGCGACTAAAAAAGATACCTGTGTTTAAAATCACTCTTGATAAAGCTATTATCAATGGCTGAAATTAAAATCATGCAAAGAAATGAAACATCTTACAGCATTTTCAGAAGAGTAACACCAGCAAAGATTTCAAACCCAAAGTCTTTCTTTATTGCATATGAAAAATGACTACAAGAGAACTTTCTTTAGCACTAGACTCACAGATCGAATGATCTCGAATGACCCCTGATACCCTATTAAAGGAAAAATTCACCAACGGCTAGTTCGAGTGATCCATGTCAAAATCATCTTGACCGTCGATGAGGATCAAAATCTCTTTTAATCTCATCCGTCGAAATTTTAAATGCATTTTAATATATTAAAATCTTAAACTTTATTTCCTGAAAAAATTGACTTATTATTATTTTATTTTTTTTGCAAATTTTTATTTTTTTTTATTTATTAATTTTTTTTTAATTTTTATTTTTTTTATTTTTTTTATTATTTTTACTAGACCCTTGAACTTAGCCTTTGGAAAAAACACCTAGGACCTAGGACTTATGAGGGGATAAAACATTTTCTAACCCTCAAGACACTTTACACCATGAATTGAACAATTTTACATCTCAAGGGGGAAAACCCATTTGACATAGACCCTTATAGACTACCCAGTCTTGCGACACAAATATAATCTAGCAGATCAAGCAATTTGTAATAACTTAACCAAATAATTAGGATTATTTCCAAATTACCTTTACATAGACACGAAGCACACTAGGATTCCCATAAGATTCTAATGACAAAATCCATCCCAGCCTTGGGGTTAGGCTGAAAGAAAACTCTGTCGACCATGGGTCGGTAAGACAAAAACCTTCCGGAACGTAGATCATCACTAGAAGATTAGGTTTACCTAGGCAAATACATAAATGACACACATCTGCTAAGATTATTTACATTTTACACATGCAGACTAGGTTTACAACATAACATGATCAGGTTGATGATGACAGTCAAATGGCATGGACATGTCGATCAAGCGCTATCCTTTTGCAGAAAAAGGGGGTGTACTGCTATGGGTAGTTGACACGTAGTGGTCAACATCTGGCTCTACTTGGGGACACGTTGTTGCAGTGTAGGAATGTGAGAATCCAGAATCTGCATCCACGCAACACACAAGAAAACATAAGTACCGTCCATCCAAGAATCATCATATAACATTAAGCACGGGAAAGATATAAGCTCTTCATTTATTAACTATCTAGTAACATGGAAAGTAAATTTAATCCTAAAACATAAATGAAAATGCTGAAAAAACAAGTAGGGTTAGAAATATAGAGGATGAATGGTAGTTAAATTTTTGAATATGATGGCCAATGCTGCAGCTTGAGGGACGCCTGGAGGGGTTTCGAAAAACGCAGATACAGCAGCCTGGGTAGCAGATAAACTGAAACCAATGGCTCAGAAACCCTTGAACAAATGATTTTTTAGAAAACTTAATTAAAATCTTAAATCTTTCTGCTTCGGATTACTTGATGAAAACCTTGCAAAATCTTCCAGATATGAAGTAAATATTCCTACCAAAACTGAACCTGGAGACAGATCTTACCCTCCAGGGCCTAGATCTGGCTTCAGACAAAATGTTTTCTTCCAATCTGCAACCTGCAATAACAAAAAACTGAAAACCCAGAAATAAAATGCACAAGAAACAAAACTAAGACCCTAAAACCAGTTAAATAATTACAATATTTACAGCTTAAGGGCTCTAAATAACCAGATTTGTCAATATGCCACAGAAATATTTTCAGAATTTTAAATTTACTATGAGATGCTTCAGAAAACCCCTCATGTATTCACAAGAAAAATTCAAATGATAAGCCTAGGGTCAAAACTAGCTGGGCTCTTCAGAAAGTGCTTCTCACGAGTTGGTTGGTTCAGCTGAGAACTTCCCCAAATGCCCGTTGATCTTCGAAATCTAGATTTTCCTACACAGCTTACTTCAACCATTAACAAAGAGGGAGAAAACGATACTAAAATCCAAATCTAATGGATATACCTGCCATATATTCAGAAATTTAACTACCATTCAATATAGTGTATACTGAGCATTTGCTTACTTTCAGGCAAATCTGTTGGTTTCTTCTCGGATGTGCCATGTCCAATTCTGCATACGGTAGGACTTTTTCCTATCCGAAAATCAAGTTGTTCGCTGCCATCTGATGCATCAAATCTTCTTCTCGTTCTCTTTCTCTTGCATCTTTTCTTTGTCGAACATTCTGCTTCAAAACTCTTAGATGAAGTATGAAAGATATGCGTGACATGTTTTTCTTCATCTTGCATCAGATCTTTTATCGTTTTTAATTTTATCTGGATCACCTTCAATTAACCACCTTTCAATCGAACCAATGACCTCCTCATAATAAGATGGAGCTTGTTGCAATAGATAAGGAGGCTTCTATTCTGTCGATGTTTCCTAGTTTCTTTCATCCTCTGACCGCTGTTGAAATTTTTGTACCTGTATTGTAATGGCATCCATCTAACTAGAGTGTTCAAGCTTCATAGCACTGATTTCCCTGGCATGGTCTTCTTCCATATCTTTTATTACTTTATCGTTCTTTTCCATTATGGTCATCAAGCAAGTTGCATAAAGTTTATCTCTTTCTTATGATTTGCTTGCATGGTAGCAAACTGATTATTATGATCGAATGTCATGATAGTCATTTCTTCATCCATAGTTAATAACTTGTTTTGCATAGAATTAATTTCCCTATCATGATTAGCTTTCATGGTTTCCATTTCCTTATCTCGCTTTTCCAGGTGGGTGTATAAAGTTCTCATATCATTGGCGTAATCAGTTACAAATTTTTCTTGATTGATCTCCATTTTTTTTACCAGCCACATTAGTTCTTCTATAATTTGCTTCTGATTTTCCTTTTCATTGTCGACATTGATTTAAACAATTTGTCCCTGCTTTTCCACTATCATGGATTTAATCTGCAATGGTACAGGTGGATGGCACATTCTGATATGAAGAATTGTCTTGAAATCTTTCATCGACAGCTAGACCTTTCATAAGATTGCTTTCATTCTGTTGCACGATTTTAGGGGCACAAAGCGAGCTATCTTGATAACCATATCTATCTTTAAAAGAATTGACAATGTCTTGTAAAGAAGTGAAAGAATCTTCAGGACAATTATTAAACCAATTCAAAGCATCGCCCTTTAAAGAAAGGACAAATAGACGCATTTTGACATCTTCATGATCATACTGAGGAGATCTACAATATATGATCATTATACGAGTAAACTTGCATATATGCTTTCTAACAGCGACTGAATCACCAACCGAGAACAAAGGTAATTTAGAAATGGCCACTTCCGGAATATCATGGAGAAAATCAGTAAAATGACATGGGGTAAACGAATAATCCATGATGAATAATGAGGGGCCAAATGGATGATAGAAAGATATCTCTGCTCAAGAAAATCAAGAGATGAAAGAAGTGGAGTCGCCACTTGAACATGAATCTAACTCTAGGATCCAAAAAGCAACAAACAAGCAGATATGAGGGAGGCTTCTTGCCTGGGAAAAGAATAAATGAAAAGAAATGGAGTCGCCACCCAAACAAGAAACGAACTGAAGAGTCCAAGTGCTAAAGGTTTGATTAAACGATATGACGAAAGATAGGGCGATATAAAGATCAAAATGATGCCAAAAAATGTTGGTTGTTTGCTGCTTATAAAGTAATTTAATGATTGCTTGAAAAATATTTACAAAATATCAAACATGTCACAAGCATTATATAATTCAAGCAGTGATTAATTTCACCAAATGCAAAATATTCAATAGATGCGCAATGTTCTAGCAAATAAATTTCAAAAGATCAAATACTTTCAAGAAACCACAAAATTTTAAATGCTAACCAGCTCACAAAATGATTCACCTCTTTCCAATAGCTAATATTTAAAATTTAAATAAACATTTAAGCGCATTTAACTATAGAGAAGTGGAACATAAATACCACAAAAAACACCAAAATGAATTTTCAATTTTTAGTTAATCTTTTCAAAAAAAATTGATTTTTATATATTTTTCTAAAATTCTGAGTTTAAAATTAAACAAAACTAAAATCTAAATAAATAAAATTTAAATCTAAATGAAAATAAAAAAACTAAACTATAAAACAAAATTCTAAATAAAAGCTTAAGGATTAACTTTTTGTGCTTTTGGGATTTTTTTTTATTTTTTGATATTTTTGATATTATTTTTAAAATCAAAATTTAAACAAAATTAAACGAACTAAATAAATCTTAAATCAAAAAAAAAATAATAATAATAAAAAATTGAAACCAAAAAATTAAAACTTAAAACCTTTTAGATTTTTTTATATTTTTTTTTGAGTTGAATTTTAAATAAAACAAAACTAAATTTTATAAAATAAATAAAATAAATAATATTTAACTCTAAACTAAATGAAACTTAAAATAAACATAAATATATACAATAAAAATTAAATTCTAAAATAAAACAAAACCACATAAAGATTATAACAAATAAAAATAAAAACTAGACTAACACATTAAAATCGAAATGCTAACTAAAACTACCCCCATACATACACAAATATTAAAAAAAAGGCTCGATTTAATTCCAAAACTAAAACCTAAACGTATCAAACCAAAATGCTCTGAGTGTGTTTGCAAGTATGTGTTGATAGCTGAAGAGAATAGCAAAATGAGGATTTGATAAACTGCGTCGAGAGAGGGTAACGAAAACAGCTACGGATCTGGAGTAGCAACATCGAGGAGAAGCGAGATTGGTTTGTTTTGCAGGTTGTGCAGATGAGGGGCGAAGTAAGAAGCAGCGTGGAGCAAAAGGAATGCATGGAGTAGGGGTTTGATGCAACGCGCGGATTATCATAGGGAAAGCATGAGGTAGCGATGGTGGAATAGAAGCTGCATTTGAGGGTTAAGAATAGCGGATTCTCTTTGCAGGTCGAAGATGCTGGAGAAATATGGCTGCAACAAGGAGAAATAATGTAGCGTTGAATGATTCGCGAGGAGTGAAGGAAAGCATGGAATGGCCAACGGATGGGCAGACAGCAGCATAAAAAATTTAAGAAAACGCAGGCACAGGGTGGAGCTAACTACGTGAAGGGTGGTGGCGTAACCCAAATAAAAAAAATTGCATGAACTGGGCAGTAGAACACTGCGTGGAGGCTCAGCGAGGAATGTCGCGGAAATTGACAGCCACGGGCAGCGTATGAAGCGCGGATTGAGCTGAGTGAAAGTTGAGGGGACGGTTTAGCTATAAGGGAAACAAGGATGAGGACTGCGTGAGAAATGTGGGAAGAGCAGCCAAAGGATGGTGATGCATAGGATGGATGTCGCGTTGAAGTTTTGCAGGGTTTCGATGGAGGAAACTGTAACAAAGGGCGTAGATAGCGCAGAGATCTTTGCCAGCGTGGAAGGGTTTGAGCTTTTACGCAGCGTAGATGGTTTTGCTTGCAGGTGATGACTAATTGCGCATGAATGGGCAGCATGAGAATGAAGGATTTGATGGCCAGTGCTGCAGCTTTAGGGACGCCTGGAGGGGTTTCGAAAAACGCAGGTACAGAAGCCTGGGCAGTAGATAAACTGAAACTGGTGGCTCAAAAACCCTTGAACAAATGATTTTTTAGAAAACTTAATTAAAATCTTAAATCTTTCTGCTTCGGATTACTTGATGAAAACCTTGCAAAATCTTCTAGATATGAAGTAAATATTCCTGCCAGAACTGAACCTGAGGCCAGATATTACCCTCCAGGACCTAGATCTGGCTTCAGACAAAATGTTTTCTTCCGATCTGCAACCTGCAATAACAAAAACTGAAAACCCAGAAATAAAATGCACAAGAAACAAAACTAAAACCCTAAGACCAGTTAAACAATTACAATATTTACAGCTTAAAGGCTCTAAATAGCCAGATTTGTCAGTATGCCATAGAAATATTTTCAGAATTTTAAATTTACTATGAGATGCTTCAAAAAACCCCTCATGCATTCACAAGAAAAATTCAAATGATAAGCTTAGGGTGAAAACTAGCTGGGCTCTTCAGAAAGTGTTTCTCAGGAGTTGGTTGGTTCAGCCGAGAACTTCCCCAAACGCCCGTTGATCTTCGAAATATAGATTTTCCTGCACAGATTACTTCAACCATTAACAAAGAGGGAGAAAACGATACTAAAATCCAGACCTGATGGAGATACTTGCCATCATATTCAGAAATTTAACTACCATTCAAACCCTAGCGACTAAAAAAATGTTCGTGTTTAAAATCACTCTTGATAAAGCTATTATCAATGGCTGAAATTAAAATCATGCAGAGAAATGAAACATTTTACGGCATTTTCAGAAGAGTAACACCAACAAAAATTTCAAGCCCAAAGTCTTTCTTTATTGCATAGGGAAAATGACTACAAGAAAGCTTTCTTTAGCACAAGACTCACAGATCAAATGATCTCAAATGGCCCCTGACACCCTATTTAAAGGAAAAATTCACCAACGGCTAGTTCGAGCGATCCATGTCAAAATGATCTCGACCGTCGATGAGGATCAAAATCTCTTTTAATCTCATCCGTCGAAATTTTAAATGCATTTTAATATATTAAAAAAATAAAATCTTGCATTTATTTCCTGAAAACTTTGACTTATTATTATTTTGTTATTTTAGTTTTTTTTTTCAAAATTTTATTTATTTTTTATATTTTTTATTTTTTATTTTTTTATTTTTTTTACATAGACCCTTGAACTTAGCCTTTGGAAAAGACACCTACGACCTAGGACTTATGAAGGGATAAAACATTTTCTAACCCTCAAGACACTTTACACCATGACTTGAACAATTTTACATCTCAAGGGGGAAAACCCATTTGACATAGACCCTCATAGACTACCCAGTCTTGTGACACAAATATAATCTAGCAGATCAAGCAATTTGTAATAACCTAACCAACTAATTAGGATTATTTCCAAATTACTTTTACATAGACTCGAAGCACACTAGGATTCCCCTAAGATTCTAATGACAAAATCCATTCCGGCTTTGAGGTTAGGGTGAAGGAAAACTCTACCGACCATGGGTCGGTGAGACAAAAAACTTTCTGGAATGTAGATTATTACTATAAGATTAGGTTTACCTATGCAAATACATACATACACAAATTTGCTAAGATTATTTACAATTTACAAATGCGGACTGGGTTTACAACATAACATGATCGGGCTGATGATGACAGTCAAATGGCACGGACACGTCGATCAAGCGCTATCCCTTTCGCGAAAAAAGGGGGTGTACTGCTATGGGTAGTTGACACGTAGTGGTCAACACATCCCTTGCATGAACTTAGAAAGGTTAACTGTCCATAGCTGGAACATATATCATCAGACTTAGATTCATCAAAACAATCTAGAAGCAATGTGGTGTAGTAAATTATCCATTAGGTGAACTGCAAAGACAATGAGTAATCAAACTATAGTGTCTATCAAACTCCCACCACAAATCTATTATTACTACAATATAATCTTCTAAGCTTTCCAAGAAAGATTAATTATAGTTTTCTTTTAAGGATCTTTCAAAAAAATAAATCCATTATATGCTAAGATCAGTAAACAACATCTCGACTTCTCTATTGGAAATAATTAAAAAACTGATGATTTACAATATGAATGATCTAAAAAATGAATTTCCATAATCTACAAACATGTTTCAATAGGGAGTCTAGGAAAGGGAATCAAATATACAGACAGAAGAGAACAAAAAAAAAAAAAAATTGGTGGCAGACAAATAAATTTGACAAACCTTTCACAAGTAAAAAATGGAGAATCAGGTGGGGGGATCCCAGAGACTTCACCCGTGGAAGCCAAGTGAGCCCCCAACAAAGCTCCAACTGGTGGAATGCCACCTTCTCCAGCTGCCCAAACAGCCAACCTCTGCAGATGTTGCATCTTCTTAACTATATTTGCATTGGTCAATGAACTTACATTTAAAATGCCTTTTCCCTCATCGCGTAAGGACCTTGCAAGACTTGTGTTAAAGATACGTTCCTTCTTCTTCCCCTCACCCTTACCCATTGCAATTCTTTGACAAACTTCAACGAATCCCTGACAACTGTAATAGAGAGCAATGCATGTATAAAAGAAATGAATATCTAGTGAAAAGTGAAGTATCTAGAGAAAAGTGAAGTAAAATACAGTGAGAGGTAAGACGATATAAATACAAGTTCATAGTTATTAGTTACTAGTAGGAGGAATCATCCCTGAGAAAGGTGAATACTATCTACTACCACATGTAATTTAGACGAATAATAATTATATAAGAATACCATCTATATCATGAAGGCTCTCTCTCTCCAAATGCACAGTAATTTATGTGTTTAAATTCTGGCTTCAATTGACTACAACATGGAAGTTAAGTACAAGCAGAAAAGTACGGAAAGAAATCCTACATAGTCAATAGACCTCAAAATGGCACAATATTTATTCACATATTTTTAATTTAGAACTTGCAGTCTGCACAAATCAATAATATCTCGATGTAATCAGAGGATAAGGAAACAAAAATAACATAGGCAATTAATTCAGTAATCGATTGACGATAACTCCTTCCAATTAAGTTCTATGTGAACATAATCATATTTGCTCCAGTGTAAAAATTTAGTGTTGTTATTGTTCCCCATCCCCAAATTGCAATCAAGATAAGCATGGCTACTGTGAGCTCATTGCTCGTGTAAAAATGACTGATCATATTACAAAAACCATGTGTTATTTAAAATTGGCATTGTCCCAACTAAAACAAGTCTGCTTGAAATTAAAATGCAACTGCACTTACAATGGGAAAATAATAAAGTTGACTATCTCAAGGTCACTGCATTTTAAACACATAGAATATGAAAGTAAAAACTGGATATCCATAATTATTTACTATGAGGGATTTCTTTTACTATCCTGGCTGCATTGCCACTTATGAATCATAGAGAACCTTAATACATAACAGAAATCCATTTCTCAAACGTTCTTACTTGTGACATTTGATGCCTAGTTCTAAGGCCCACAGAGCATGCCAATTTAACAAAAGAAAAGTAGTGTCATTTGATATGATACCAATTTACCAATGCAACACTCCCAACCACATCCCTATTTGGTTCCTAATCACCTAGATAACTCTTTTATTTGGTGTAGAGTTCACCACATCTTCTATTACTAATCCCCTGGATGACATCTATTACAGAAGCATAAACCTGTCAAATAGTCTGCAATACCTATAGCTCGCTCAAGATGCCATTCTGAATCTGCAAATTGACTAGACATACCAACATAGAACCATACTATCCCTGGACAGAGACAAAGACAAGATACACAGTTTGCCAAAACCAGACACAACAGACCTTGAGCATATATACCTGAGTTATGTTTCAATCCAGCCATCATGTGTCAACATACCCACAATTGGTATCTGACAAAACTGCCATGGCACTTGAGGGTTCCGCATTCATGTGGCACTGTAAGCGCACCAACGGACCAAAATATGAAGCCACACATACTTTGGTTATAGACACTATTACAGTAGATTGGTTACAAGAATGCACTAGACTGATACAGTGTCAGGAGTAATAAATCATAACAATAATAACAATGAGATAATAATAGAGAATGGTGCACAATAGGTTAAAGGATATAAAGAGGTAATAAATACATCAATCGGGCATAACAGAATCTGTTATGAATAAAATATAGATATAAATAATGTAAATATAAATAAATATAACACATCATAAAAAATGATTAATTAGTTAATGAAGAGGTATGTCCCTAAGGACATGATCGTTCATAAAGGGAGACTTGCCTAGGGTATATAAGCAGGCCCTCACTCTCATTTGTAGCATCATTCTCATTCATACATTTAATATATATTCTTGTATCTTCAATAGAGATCTACATATTCCAAGTCTTTTGGAGTGTTTAATCTGCTATAAAAAACCTTGTTCGTTACAGAATCAACTCTCTTATGGTAAGGGAGTGTTTCTAAAGCCTTAAGTATCTAATTACTTTTCCAAATGAATTAAGCCTATGTTATATTTTATTTTTATTATTGACTTACACTTATTTTATTTCATAATTTTATGTCTATTATTATGAGTTAAGTGAGATTGGGAGTTGAGGGAGCGGAAGGTGGGGTGGCTGAAACCCTAGCCACCTCAACCCTTGGATTCATGCCTCTGTTCATCCAAACTTTTGGGATCTTTCTCTCTTCCTGGTGCCATCGACATTGCCATTCATGGGTGCTCTCGCAGCGTTGTGGTGTGTGTTCAGGTTTTGCTTTTGCCAGTGTTTCTCTGCTGCCATTGGTGCTTCTGCTCCAAGGCCTGGGATCTGTTCAGGATTTAGCATGTCGTTGCCCTGTTTTCATGCCACAGCTGCCTGTGGCTTTGTGGCCCAGCTCTTTTGATACCTGGATTTGGGCTGGATGTTTGGGTTATAAGGGCAGCCTGTGCCCTATTTACTGTTTCTCTGAGAACTGGCCTCATTCCTGGTTCTTTTGAAAAATGTTTATAGGGGGGTTCTTTATGACCCGCTATGTAATGTTGGTTGCCAGCCACCAGGCTTGTTTTCCTTTGTGTGCACTCTCTGGGCTGTCTGGGCCCTGCTTGTTTCCCCCAAGTTTCTAAGGTTTTTCGTCTTTGTAGGATTTTGTATGTTTCCTTTGAGTCATTTTCTGGATCTCTGTAGTTTCTCGTCCAGGAAAACTGACTCAATATATGACCCATACTGTTTCTTTGTCATGAGGCATATATCCCAAATGTGTAACAGCATAAACAAAATGTAATTTTGTTTTTCATTTTGATGAATAAAATTACACAGATTTTTCTACAGAAAAGATATTGTATAAATTTTAAAAAAAAACATCAATTTTATCTCTAAAGTTTACAACCTTGTCCTTGAACAATGGCTTTATGAATATACCAACCAATTGAGAAGGGCAGTCTGAGTCTTTTGCCAAACAGAAGGTTGCTCTAACCTATCACACCCCCATTGTTGAACTCTTGTTTCTTCAAAGGTTCTTCCTGAAGTGCATTTTTCACCATTTATTGATCCAGTCCAGTATTCATCAGTCAATCCTGTCAGATTGAAGTCATCATTCATGACAAGTTTTCACTTGTTATTTTGCAATGGAGAAATAACAACCACACTTATTAGAACAGAATCATTTTGTCTCTTCTTTGCTACAATTCACGTTGACCTCCTTGGAACTGAAGGCCCTTCTTATTTGTCTTCCTCTTGCTCTTTGTGTTGCACTTATGCTCCTTCTGCCTCTTCTTCGTGTTGCTTTTCTTGCCATAAATCCAGTCCTTCTTGCTGCAGTTCTTGTCCTTTCATTTTTTTCTTCCTTCTGCTCTTCTTGGTGTTAATTTGGTTCTATGCCCTTCCTCCAGTAGCTATAGAGAATAATTGGCTTGTTCGCTGAAACATCCAAAGATGAAAGTGGAAGTTGTTCCAATGTTGCCTTCAATCATCAATGCCTGCAAATTTTTTCTGCAGTTGCTCCACCAACTACTTGATTTGGCATCAGTTCACACATGTCATGAATGAGATCCAACAATCCTGGTGCTCTCATTTGCTCTCTCGAAAAACAGATCTTGGTGTGCTTGCCAGCAAGACAGCATTCACAAACTGTATTTTTTTGCCAAAATGGGAGTCATTTAACCATTTTCTTTTGATGCAATAGTTGAAGATAGGGAAAATGTAGGTGTCCATAACTTTCATAAGCATATCATACGTATTTCAGCCCTCTTGCTGCAAAATCTGGCAAGCCTTGAAGAGGGGCACCCTACAAGGCTAACACTAGACCCTATGACAACAATGGGGTGACAGCCCACTGTCACCACAGAGAAGTCACAATTTACACTCAAGGCTCCAATAGGAGGCAATTTGCTTTCTGGAGAGAGGCCTATTAGATAAGGCACGAGACCTAGGGCTTGATTAGTAGGTTTGAGTGTTGGGATGGCCAAAGGTCAAGGCAAGGAGAAAGGATTTCCAACAAAGGTTTTCACCAAGGACAATGCCCATGAAACCCTTAGAAAGCCCCCAAGTTGAAGCTAAATCCAAACTAGGGTTAGCTTAGGGCTAGTAACTAGGGCAAAGAAATTTATGGACAAAATTTACATAATGCTTACCAAAAGGAAAGGTTTTGTGGCAACCACTACCCTTTGGGCATTTAGACTCTCCAACTCCGAAAATTCCTCTTCCCTAGGAATTCGCACCAAGCCCTAGCTTGGACGCTTGGCCTTGAAGGGCCAAGTTAGGTTAAGAAAAAGAGGGATAAATTTTATGGACAAGAAATAAGTTTGATCATCAACAAGGAGGGCCAATGCCTTATCCTTGGGTGGATGGAGTCTATGAGTTGACTAAATGAGAGAAAGGTTGCTAAGGAGGCAGCATAGTTGATGACCTAGCATAAAAAACTCTAACAATTAACTATGCAATGGATCAAGGAGTTTGATGGGAGAGCTAGTTAAAGTTCAACACTAGGATATTCATTCACATGTTATTCATGAGTAAAGCATGCAATAATGACATCTACATACCATTCAATATGTATTCAACAAATTAAAGCACAATAGCAAAACCTTAGATTCTAAGTTGCACGAAACGGGGAAATGGGTACGAGTTTCCGAAACGGGAAGCGATACAAAACGCAACCTCCCCAAATTTTGGAAACGGGGAAACGCGAATATATATATATATATATATATTGAAAATCTTTAAATA
>APFE031494792.1:24420-37179 GCA_000404065.3 Pinus taeda
TTCCAAAACAAAGTTCAATTTATTTCTTACAAAGGTGTGTATAAAGATGGATATTTGAGTTTGCATGAATAGAGCAGAGCGTGATAAACAAGAACAATATTGCTACAGAGAGAGACAGGGACTAAAACAAACTGGTTTGACTGTTTTAAAGAACATCAGGGGAAAGTTAAGCCTTTTACAAACTGAACCAGAAAGGATTTTTATGCATAGATGATTGTTATTTGTCATTATTAAAAATGAAGATAATGATAGTAGAAGGATATATCCACTGGTTTACAGAAAATATGACCATCAGGATAGAGCCGAAATTTCAAATAGAGCACTAGAGGAAGGAAACAATAGAAAAGTTGTATCAGGTAGGGCTCATAGGGTTCCTACAAATATTTAAGGGTCACAGTGAGGGTACAACAAGGGAATTTGTGAATAATTATACTCAGGAACAAACAAGAGTAGGAAACCTAATCATTCCAGTAACTGAGGAATACATTTCCCAAGCATTAGACCTTTCAATGATAAGGGATAATTATCACAAAGGTCTACATTTCAAGGAGAAAGCATGGACTTTCTTCCTGGAGAAAAACAGAAAGGGAACCTTTGACAAAGCTAAAGGTATACCCAAGGAGTGGTTCAATGAGCCATGGGGAGAACTAGTCTTGATCATTCCAAAAACTTTCACTTGTGATTTGGGATACAGTGTGGCACATTTGTATCATATTAGGCTCCTTCAACACATTAAAGGAGAGGTCAAGATAAACTTACCATATTTCTTCTTTCGAAGTCTCATTAAGATGATAGAATCAGTAAAAAATGAAAACAAGCTAAAAGAAGCTCAAGTTTATCATCAAGGGTTAATAAATTTTTTGGTAGAATATCAAGTAAAAATCAGGGGATAATTTGGAGAGAGTTTTTAAACCAAAACCAATACGAGCAGGTCATTGATGAACAAAGTAGAGCAGGAAACCAGGGGCATTATGATTTCACCACTTTATCCCAGAACCAGATCTAAGAAGAAAACCAACACAGTCATGGTTGGAAAGGAAACATCGATCATGTCCACTCCTAGGAGGTTTAAGAAGAAGAGTCCAATTGAAAAAAGTAGCAAGGACCAAGAAGTACAAATTGTGGAAACATGTTCTACAGAGAAATAGGCAGAGGATATTATTGAGAAAGAAGCTCTAGAGAAAGATTCCTATTTTGATGATTTCGCAGCAACATCATTTGCGAAAAACACATAGGAACTTGAAAAAGAATTACACTTGAGCAAAATTAGAGAATTGACAGATCAAAGAGAAATAAATAAGATTCTGGAAAAACACTTGAAGAAGGAAAACAAGGCAAATAAGGAGAGTAATGCAAAGTTGGTTAAGGAAACTGAAAAATTAATAGAAGAAATATGAAAACTAAAGAGAAAGAATGATATAATTTGCAAACAGGCATTCAAGTGGCTTAAGGAAAAGAACATGTGGAAAAATAAATATGAAAAACAGAAGGTCAAGGTTACTTTGTATAAAGAAGAACATAACATAGGGATAGACTATCTATTAGAGGCAACACAACAAGAAGCATCAAGGTTTTGATCAGGATGCACAACAGGGGTAAGAAGGTCCAAAAGGAAGAAACAAGCATGAGGACATGCTTGAAGATCAACAAGGGGGAGATGTTGGCCCTCAGTTTTGGTCTATTTTTGCTTAAGGAAACTTACTTAATCCTTATATTTTCCATCCATTTTCCATCACATCCATCTCATTTTTATGTATTTTATGCATATTTAGGTATTTAATTTTAATTTTGCAATTTCTAGAAGTTTTTATGAAAATTGAATTTTAAGTGCAATTTTGGACATAATCAGAACTTCCCGTAATAGCTATGTGGATGACACATTTGTAGGACACTTGGGCTCGAGATAGATACATGAATGGAAATCTTGGGACTTAGGACTAAATTAATTCCAATTGGTTCGGTCAAAACAAGCTTTATCAAGCCCGGTCAAAGCTGGTCAAACATGACTATTCACCCAAAAAATCCCTAGAAAATAGGGCAAGTTTAGGATTTCATGGGATTGTCCATATTTATAGTGATAGATTGGATGGATTCAACTTAGATAGATGGATATGAATAGAAATAGTTGTTAGAAAGACTTTAGATCATTTTTTTTCATGATCTTCTATTTAAGCCAAGACTTTGAAGGCTTATAATATATAATTTTTATATAACTTTATATTGAGACATTTGAATATTGGAGATTAATTAGAAGAACATGTTCTACTTCCATTTTGTTGTTCAATGATGTGGATGAGTGACTAAAGTTTCAACATTTAATATCAGCCTCAAGTGTGCAAGGGAAGGGTGGAGGGCCCCCACTCCAAACTAAGTACACTTGATTGTTAAATTAGCTTAATTTTTCATGAACTAGTTACTTTAGATTTGTTTACTTGCTTTGTTTCAGTTTTTCTTATGAATTAATGTGTGATGATTTATATTATTGGTGAATCTTAGCTTGTTTATAATTTTAATAAGAAGGGACAACAAAGTGTTCAAGATGAATTCTCCTTCTAAACTAGAATTCATCTTTGTTACATTCAAGCAGTTTTATGTAATTTCAGTTTTTTCAATGATAGCATAATGATGAATGAATTGTGATGAAGAATTCCCAAAGATCTCTTAAGTTAAGAGTCTCCTTCATTGTTTATTTATGCATCTTAAGCTATTGTTAATTCATGATTTTTTATTTCTATTCATTAAGTGTATTGAGAGAGAAGGACACAAATGGATCTCTTAAGTTAAGAGCCACTTCATCTTTCATACATTGCAAAAGTGAACTAAAAATTGTTAAAGTAGGTTTATATTTGTAATGTGTATTTCTTTAATTCTTTAAATTTTATCTTCTAAGCTTGGCTACACTTGATATCCATACACTGTGTACTTTCCTCCAAGTTTTACAAACCTGGATTGATAATGAATACTTGTGTTAATTTGTGTTAATAAATTAGCTCAACACCATTTTCCTCAGTCATTGCTGACCAATACTTCTTTATTTATTTTTAAAAAGCTTGAGGAGGATAATATATGCTTGAAGTATAATTCCACCCTTCAAGTGAATCCATTTCTATGTGATGTTTTAATGAATCTAGCGAAGGTGAAACTCGATCTTGTCATGATGGACAAGTTTGTCACTATTTGACGCTTTAACGAGTTTAACGACAATGAGAACTTGGTCCTTTTTTTGTTTAGAGAGTTTGAAAAGGGACATTATTTTTTGTAAATTTGTCTCTCAAGTCTGAAAAAGCATAAAATAATACAAGAGAGAACCTATTGACCATGTTCGATCAATGTATTCCTTTTTCACAAGTAATCTATCTTAGTCTGGAAAATGGTTAAACTTGTACTAAGTAGATGTCGTTTCCAATCCATTTACGAACTAAAAGGACAAGTGCCCAACAATTTTTTCATGTTAAAAGAGTAGGAAAAGAGCTTAAATGTAGACTCCCTATTTTTATTTTCTTTTAACGAGTCAAAAAAGGAAAATACTCGATGATCCTTTCATTTTTTACGAGTCAGAAAAGAGCTTAATGGTGACTCAACTTAGAGGAACAAGTGGTGTCTAGGATGGCAACTAGTTCTGGTGGTGTTGGAACTTCTCAAAATGTCTTGATTTATGTGAAGAGGCTAGCTAATAAGACCACTCATTGCAATTGTTCCTCAAAAAGGGTAAAACAACCAAGTGAAAGCGTATGATCGTCCAAGCAAATAGTGACGATGAAAGGAGAAAAGCCAAGGTTCATATGATGGAAGAGGTCGATAGAATGGAAATAATGAGCGTTAAAATGGAGATGGGTTCATTTTTACACAAGCTTGAACCATAGGGAATTATTCTTGGATTCAATTTCATGTTTACACAAGCTTGAAACAAAAAATATGTTTGAATTCAATTTCCTTTTTTACACAAGTTGGGTTCATTTTTACACAAGCTTGAACCATGAAAAAACTATGCTTGAGATTGGTTTACATGCCGCCAACATGATGACTCGATTCTAGGTGCATGCACCCCAAGCTTCATTACATTCACCTAAGTAGACTACTTGTGGCTATCAGGTGGATGGAATGAAGGTTCATTTACAAGATCAAGTGAAAGACTTGACTAGGATTTTATGAGATCTAATCAAGGACTCGAATTGGAACTTTTCTCTAGGAGACCTTGTTTCATTTTTTAATCAGCTTGACATAAGACAAGGAACTCTACTCAGATTCCTTGTTTCATTTTTTAACGAGCTTGACACAAGACAAGGAACTATGCCCAGATTCCTTGTTTCATTTTTTAACGAGCTTGACACAAGACAAGGAACTATGCTCTGGGACCTGTTTCATTTTTAATGAGGTTGACATAGTAAAATAACTATCCTCATATTCCTTGTTTCATTTTTTAATGAGCTTGAAACAATACAAGGAACTATGCTCATATTCCTTGTTTCATTTTTTAACAAGCTTGACACAAGACAAGGAACTATACTCTTGGACTTGTTTCATTTTTTAATGAGGTTGACACAGTAAAATAACTGTCCTCATATTCCTTGTTTCATTTTTTAATGAGCTTGACACAAGAGAAGGAACTATTCTCATGATTCCTTGATCATGACCCATAAGAGGTCATGACTTCCAGGAGATTCTCATGAGATGGGAGAACAATGCTCTGGAAAGGATACATAGCAAGGAATCCATTAGAGAGATCTGTTTCCAATGTCCCCAGTACATAATACACAACATCACAGAATTGACCATCAGTTGATGTAGGCATGGAATGGGTTGCCACATAATTGACCCATGGTGGGGAAGACACCATTGGGACAAAAGGACCATTTATGGAATATGTTTGACAGGAAGCCATATTTGGGCTAGGAAATGAAAGTTGGTCAATGATGACAATGTTTCCTTCATGCGGGAAATCCATGACTCGAAAGAGTGTTGAAACAATAACTCCCATGTCATAAACATAGTCACGTCCAAGAAGTAAATTGTAATATAAAGGGCCTGGGACTACTATCACATTGAGATAAACAACTTTTCCTCCCAAAGTAATAGGCAACTGAGGAATGATTCCTAATGTTTGACTGGTTCATTATTAAAAGCCAATAGATTTTGGGTAATAGGCACAAGTGGTGGCGAACTGAGCGCCTTATTAAAAGGTAATAGATTTTGGGTAATAGGCACAAGTGGTGGTGAACTGAGCACCTCCCAAGTAGTGGAGGAAAGGATACTCACAAATGCACCTTCATCTATAATAGTGCTAGATAAAATCATATTATAAACTTGTACTATGATCTGGAAAGGCACATAAGAAGGAAGATGGCATCCTGCTAGTCAATTCCAATCAAAGGAAGCGACCAGACTACTTAGAGAGGGTACCGTAAGAATGGGATAATTACCCCCTTGAGTTACAAGAATGGGAGGATTTTGCTCCTGTCTTGATGGAACAGGAGGGTTGCCTCCAACCTCATTGGAATCTGAAGAAACGAAAAGAACCTAAGTGGTATCATATTAACCCTCTATGGGAAAGGTACAATTGACTGAAGGTGAAATCAGGTCAACTGTTTCCTCGACCTATGATTGTTCAGGAATAGACTCATGGGATTCCCATTCATAGAGAGTGGGTTTGACCGACAGTTGATTTCGGTCAGTCACTTCATCAACTAGTGAAGGATTAAGGGAAAGTCTCCTGTAACTTGATGGAAGTCACTGTGGAGAAGTATGAAATTTATACAACACTTTTTTGGCTTCATCCATATAGGGAAAAAGTTGAATGGGGTGATTCCCTTCACATAACCTATAGGGAAACTTAACTTTACCCTTCTTTCCATGAACTTTACTACCACTAGTTGATGGTGTGTCATCAACATGATCTCCAGAAGTTGATGACACAGGATGATGTGAATGAGAAGACCATTCTTCTAAGATATGAGGAATACTAGAACAATTTTGAAGAAGATGGTTTCTCATACAAAGTTTGCAAGGATATCGAAGTTTGTGAGGCTCATCGAACGGTTTCTCATTAGAAGTTGCATTCAAAGCAATGGTTGCTTGGCTGCCCCCTTACTGAATTTTCTTCTACTTCTTCTTCTTCTTCCCTTTCTTCTTCTTCTTATCCACCTGGTTACTAATGTCAATACTTTCACCAAGCGAAAAGGAAGAAGGGTAGGAAGAAACAACGGATGAAGAAGATAAAAGTCAACTTTAGGATCAACTGGATGTTGATTTTGTCCAGTTGTAGGAATATTCAGGTGCGGGGCCAAGGAAGTTGAGAACAACCATATTGGCAAGATGATGGCAAGTCTTAGAAGGGGACATGTAGCCATATAAGGAGCACTAATATTTCTGAAAGGAGGAAAAGGACTAGGATTCCCATCAAAAGGAATTCCTTAATCAATGGACTTCAGAGTTGTTTCCATATGTCTCAACCTAAGATCAACTAAGGAGTGATGTGGAGGATCTTATCCGTGGTCAGTTAATTTTATTTTAATCAAAATAACATAACAAAACAAAATAGGGATAATCTAGGCAAAAAGATTAGCAAGTAACTATGAACTGCAATATATTTCCTCAGTAAACCAAGGACTTAACATACGTGCAAGCAATCTCCCTTAATGTTGTTTTCGGTGTATCACAATATACAAGGTGGCTGACTTAGTTACCTATGGATTGATAACAACATAATGTAGACCTCCCAAATATACCCGAAAGTACGTGGGGGTTCAATCTGTGTTAGCGTTGTCTAATTCAAAACCGCATAATGAGAGCATTCCCTTATACTTTTCGTACTATGACATTGCTTGATATACCCGAAAGTACATGGAAAAGCTACGATATACTTACGTACGTGGAATGAGGTGTCACACTTGGAATGTATCGCAGACCATTAGCGACAGCTACTATGTTTAATGACGTCGGAACACGTCTCTAGCCTAGAACTCTAAATGTTATGTGTTAAGTTACAATGCTCCATTAGGTTAATTGAGATGACTTTTAGGTTGATCTTCTTAAGAATTTTCCTTTCAAGGTTTACCACGTGATGTATGTTTGCAAGTCCTAGAATGAAACTAACATGAGAAACATTCTTTCATTCAATTAACAATGAAAACCATAGCTAGTAAGGAATAGAGCAATCAAATATTTGACAAAGAGCAAAGAGCACACTTAATGCAATTTCCTAGCAATTCCTATCAAGCATTCACAAACTATGATATGCACAATGCAAGTTTTTCTTTTCAGTCCCTTTGGTGCTTAGATGAACATAAAGAAACAAAATGCATAAACAATCAATCAATTCTTTTCACAAGAAACGAAGACTTTACGATAGATTCTTTTTCAAAGAAATGAAGACTTTACGACAATTATTTTTCAGAAAAGTAAAGAATAATAAATGTAAGCTAACTTTGGGATTGATTCAACAATTGTAAAGAAAACATAAAGAAACGTTGAACAAACAAAGCCAAAGTGGGCATGGAAAAGAAATGCAAACTGATTTTAGACCCAAAAAACATTGATCTTTCAGCAAACAAGAATTAGAAGAAAATTTGGAAAAAATCGAGCAAAGGATGGGTTTTTTGGGTTGGCAGGGACCAACATAGCCCTGAGTGGGAGACATTGCATTGCAGAGCATTGTCTCTAAGCCAAGGGTGCTCTACAGATAATTATCACCTAACCAAGGGTCCTTTGGTAATAGAACAATACTAGAGTAGGCATTCTAGTGCAAATTTTGACCAAAAAAGCTTCAAAATGACTGAAAAGAGATCAATGAAGTCAAGTAATGTCTACTAGGATGTAATATGATAAGGGATAGCTGTCAAGAATGATGGTCGTTCCCAAGTATGGTCGCCAATTTGTTATATGGAATTTATACCTACGAATAAGTACATCTTCCCTAAGTGGGTAGTTACACTTAGAACAATATAAGTAAAGATGTTTAACCTTTTCCTATGATAGATAGATAAGATAAAGGAACCTACTTGTGATCCTTCGCTTCCTTTTATCTCCTTTGAGTTGCTCTTGTCGCTCCCGCTCAAACTAAATTCATTCAATTGGTACCTAACAATATAAATAGAAGATGACAACAATTAAAGCATATGATCTATCTACTATAACCAAATGGAATTGACAACATTTGAACATACATTCATCATACATATATATACAAAAGTATTCGAAAAGGAACAAACAACTTTATTGATTGATAGAAGAAGTTACACCCAATGTGGTTTGATCCCGTGTCACTCATCCAGCTTAGTCCAAACCCTCATCACACCAATAGCAACATCAATCCAATAGCATAACATTACTTGACAATGATTTCAAGTCTCCAAACCAATAGTATTTCTCTATAATATCCAAGTTCTAGCCCCCTGATCACTATGATGAGTGGTCAATTTATAGGGAAATGCAAGTGGTTTTGTCATAAGTAGGGTATTGAATGGTTTTCCATAATTGGATAGTTAGTTTTCATGGAGAAAGGGATGAGAGGATAGAGGATTAGATGATCCATACCCTATCCATAGTTGAGCTCATAGGATGAGATAAGAGCTGGGCATCCTCTAGAATGTTCTAGAATCAAGGAATATTCCCAGAATCCTATGCCAATTTCGCTCATCCTTTCCCAACACAGGCTTAAGTGGGCCTAAGTGCTATGCAGTGTAGGTCTAAATGGGCCTACCTACTATGTAGAGCAGTTGCCCTGACCAAGGCTATGTTGGTGTCCCAAGGAGGCATTTCAGTAGTGTTTCAAACTAGGAAACTTTTATGGATGAAAGCACTCAATGAAGTGGTATGTCTATGGCATGTAGCAACTGAATTAGGGTTTGATAGACCATGTTTACACTAATTTGATTGTTGGGAGTGATGTGCCCAAATATACTTGTAACACATTTGACTATAGTGATCTTCCTAAATCGACTTTGCATGCTCACTTCAGGGAATACAGAGTTGACCCATATGACATAATAGTCCATCCTGAAGAAGGAATTCAATGACGACCATGCATGTGCTCAACATTTGGTAGGTATTCACAAAATTAGGATCACTCTCATAGATTTAGGGTCACCTAGAGGTGTCATGTCTATAGTAGTGGAGCACTATGGTTAGTGTTGCAATTCAAAGTTGATTGAGGTAGTCAATAATGTGATTGATGCTTCCTGTCTTATATTTGATATCGATATGAAATTGTTGCAAGTATGTGGAGCATGTTCTATTGGTGGTTGTTCTGAAAGTTTTCTTTTGTTTTCATGAACTGCAAAGGCTTGTGATAAGCGTGGATTAATGTCTCCTTCTCAAGAATGTAATGATTCCATTTATTATAGGCTTGTACAATGGAATACATTTCTTTTTTGTCGGTGGGGTATTTACAAATGGTGTTTGATAGTGTCTCACTATGGTAAGCCACTATATGATCATGATGAGTGAGACTTACACCTACAACATAGTTTGAATCATCTATATCAATCTAAAAAGGTTGTTGTGGATCCACTAAGGATAGAATTGGGGATAATCATAGAATGTATTTCAGGTCATCAAAATATTTTTGTTGGGATTTTCCCCACATTAATTTTGATTTTCCCCGACCTATGGTCACTTGAATGAGGGCCCATGCAATATGGGAAAATCCCAACACTAATGGATGATAGAATTTTGAAAGGCTTGAGAAAATCAGAAGCTCAGTTAGTGTGGTTGGGGATGGCCAGTCATGAATGACTTGAATCTTGGCTAGATCAAAATGCACACCATTCTCATCAATAATATAGCCTAGGTATTAGACCTTGTTCATGTTGAAGGAGCACTTTTCTAAGTTAGCATATATCTTGTGTTGTCATAGAGTGTGAACGAATTGCTAAATATGCTGCAATTTTTATGCCCAACTCTTGTTGAAGATGAGGATATCATCGAGATATACCACCATGAAATAATTCGTGAAAGGCTACAAGAAATCATCCATTAGCCTCATGAAAGTTGTTGTGGAATTCATCAAACCATAGGGCATGACCAACCATTCAAAAGGACCTTTTTGGACTTGAAAGTAGTCTTCCATACATTAATTTGTCCTTTTGGGACTTGGTGCTAGTTGAACTTCATATCAATATTATTGAAGTATTTGACCCCCTTGATATAGTCAAGAAGGTCATCAATTCAAGGAATTGGGTACTGGTTTTGAATTGTGATTTTGTTCATGACCCTGCAATCAATGCAGAGTCAACAAGTCTTATATTTCTTCTACATTAGTACAATTGGTATTCCACAAGTGACAAGCTTGGTTAGATGTGCCCTTTTAGGAGAAACTCTTCGATCTAGTGCTTATTTTCTTCATTTTCTAGAAGAGAGTGGCGATATATTGGCCCATTGGATAGAGGTGCACCGAGGGTCAAATATATTGAATACTTCACCTAACAATGCAGAGGTATCCTGATGAGTGAGGAGAAGATGTCATTGTGTTCTTCCATGACCTTGTCCACTTACGTTTTCTCTATGGAGAGGCCTTATGTGGAGGTAATGGGTGTGGCTGCAACCTTTTGCTCACTTTGTGAGTGAACCATGAAGAAGACAAATTTCCTAGTCTAGGAGAAGACCTTCCTACATTTCTTAATGGAAATCAAAGAAATGGTGGTAGGTGGAGCTATCTTTGGTATCTTGTATAATTGTCTAATCAAAGTAATAATAAAATTGTGAGTTTTAGAATCGTGTACAACATGATTCTTCCACAAGTATGGTTGGCCTAAAATAACATCAAAAAATTCATGGAGGAAATATCACACAATACATCATCCTTGAAGGGCTTGAGGCCATAGGGTAGGCAACACTGTTGGTTGACACAAAGATCTTTCCATTGGCAGAGCCACTCGTTGATGTATGGTTACAGGTGTGGTGTTGTCAATATGTCTAATTGCTTGATTTCCTATACCGATATGAGGTTCTCTTGAATTATGCTATTGAAAATGAAGTGCAATAGAGTACCATTTATCCACATTTGTGAGTGAAGAAGGTGCTTATCTTCCTCTTATTCTTTAGGTTCACTTGGTTGGACCTTGATGTAGGGACAATGACACTTAGTTATGTTTCAATGATACACTTCCCATTTTCTAGATCCGATTTAGATTCAAAACACACAATTGACTTTGAGGATTTTATCTTGACCACCAACCATTTCTTTGAGTGACATTTATTAGTGTTATGCCAAGGGATATTATGGAAATCACACAAATTTCATGTATCTTACTTTGTCTTCCCATTACCCTTATTTGTTTGTGGCTTAGAAAAGTTATCGTTGGCTGGTCCATCCTTACTCTATACTTTGTTTTCTAGGTTTTTGCTACCTTTTTCCCTACTTTTGTTATGACGAATTCACAATTCCAAACTCTCGGTTCTTTTATTTAAATTGTTGCTTGATTTTGACAACATATCAATATACCACACCTAATGAGGAGATGTCAAAAAACTATGTCTTTGTTTGGATCTTTTAATGTAGAATACCATGGTACTTGTGCACCATCACTTAGAGTATTTGATATGCAACTTGGTGTACAAGGTATGGAAGATATTTATGAACTCTAGCACTGTTTGGTCCTTCTCCTATCACAGTGTGGTCCATCTCATGCACTGGTCATCATAGTTTCCAACAGGGTAATATTATACCTTAATAACATCCCTGAAAGAGAATTAAGTTGGTATGAATGCAAATATTTTTTATTCCTTTGTGACCTTTTACTCACAATAGGTCTCCCACCAACCCTTTGGCATGGGTGATAGCTTTAAGGAGTGCAAAGAAATCATTTTCTCTATTGGAAAAATTGTGAATAGAAAAATAACATTCTAGTTTATCTAACGATTTGTTTAGAGAATCTACATCTATCTACCCTTCAAATATAGAAATATTGAAACTAACGTGTACCTTGAAGGGGATGGCACCTCCAAATTGTTTGCTTAAAAAATATGCATTGTCTATTGGTACTCGTTGAAGGATCCATGAAAAATTATTCATCCTCTTGTTCCTTTATCATGTGAGGGCTTCCTTGAGTAATAGTTTAACAAAATCTCCTGCTCCATTGTATTTCATTTCTTCCACCATGGAAGGCCTTGGGGTTAGCGAGGGTGGTATTGTAAAGGCTTAATAAGTTTGAGTCCCAACTCCTTATATCCTATGTTCATTGGGGACATGCACAAAAAATAAATAAAGAGTAGACTTCTCTAATACCATTAATCCAAATTTATGAAGGGAACAAAAGGGAATACAAATTTATAACAAAAAATCAAGGACGCAATAAAACTTGACATATATTAATAGGAGGAATTTGCTAAAACTATAAAAATGCAGAATGAAATACTCACTTGAATAATGGTAGTTATCTCTCTGAAGAGATGTGATGGCTATGCGCATTTTCTAGAGAAAATTACAATAAGGCTGAAAGGACCTTTTTAACATAAATAAGTAACGAGGAAACCTTAAATATCCATAAAACCTAATCCTAGGAGATGAAACACCAAACATTTTGTGGTCCTAATGGGGTTAGTTGGTACATCAACTTCCTAGGGTCATAACTGTTTCACACAATCTATGTTTGGCATGCTTGGTAGTTCGTTAGAAATGTCTAGTTGAGAAGTACACATTCCAACTAGGCATAGGATAAAGCCTATGGCTATTTATTGGACACTTTCCACATTAAAAAAAGATCATTTCTGGCCTCAAAACAGCCCCAAAAGTTCAAAATAATAATAATAATAATAATAATT